>CM076467.1:24247682-24262682 GCA_038419695.1 Scomberomorus guttatus | reverse complement strand
CAGCAGACTGTTCTCAAACTTCTAACACTTAGATTATTTCAGTACAGAGATTTACTGGAAGCAACAGGACAAAATAATAATAAACAGGAATAAAATACAAAAATAAACCTCATTAAAATGTGTTTCAGACACTTTTTACTGCTAAAAGTAAAGTAATGAGATCAGAAGTGAAACTATTATCAGTTAATTAATGAGTCAATTAACATCAAACTATAAGTGGAAACTATTTGAGTCAGAAGCTCCTTCATCCTTCATCATCAGCTGTCAGCTTCTCATCACTCACATCATTTTATTTTAAACATTTACAGACGTCTGGAACATTTAACACACTAAACTTTACATATTCATCAGGAAATCATTAACTGAATGAAAATAATCATTAGTTTAAACAAAAAACTTTTAAAGATTTTTAAATGTTTCATTTCTATGAGTAAATATTTTCACCAAAATAATGAAATAAATTCTGTCTTTATAAGATGACAGTGATCAATAGAGTCTCTGATATTAAACTATATGAAGTTTTCTGTCACACCTGAACTAACTGCTTCCTCATGGTCCCTTTAGTTTATTTACACCTGCTCAGCCAATCAGAAGCAGAGCTGCTGATGAGTCATCAGTTACCAGGAGAAGATGTTTGTTGTTGAACAGCAGCAGACTGAAGGAGCTCAGACGCCCCCTGTTGGCTCATCATCATCATCATCATCATCATATCTATCATATATTACAGCTGTGTTAAATATCATATCACATAATATAAACTAATACAATAAAACACTGAACTGAATAAAACAGGTGTAGAAATAAAATATTAAAATAACTGAGCTGTAACTTCATGTTGTACAATAAACAGTGAAATACAGGTGTGTGTATTAATGAAGTGTAGCTGATTTTATATGTATGAGTATAAATGTGTGTAACATTAAATTTATTTCTATTGTTTTAAATTAATGTATTTAACATGAGATCAGCTGTGAACATATTAAATTAGTATTAAATTTAAATAAATCAGCAGATATTTAAATACTTGAGGTAAAAACTGAGTCCTGTGACTTTGTGATGTGAAATGTTAATAAATGTTCTGTAATATATTCATGGTTTTTTTTTTAATCTGTATCTGCTGCTGTCTTTTGTTTTCACTATTTTTCACCTGTGTGCAGGAGTGTTTGTTGTTGCCGTGACAACAGGTAGCTGGAGTGTAAAAGATCAACCTGAAACAGACTTCAGGAGAACAAAATGAAGATTTAATAACTTAAATCAACATATTCAACATTTAATTTAAACAGAACATCATCATTCTGTAAAACTGAATATTAAACTTTCACTCAGAGGTGAAAATCTTCTGTAAACATTTAATTACATTCAAATGTCTCTTCTATCAGTCAGTGATAATATGCAGACAGGTGAGCAGACAGGTGAGCAGACAGGTGAGCAGACAGGTGAGGTCAGGTGAGGTCAGTCAGTGTTGATGTGCAGACAGGTGAGGTCAGGTGAGGTCAGTCAGTGCTGATGTGCAGACAGGTGAGGTCAGTCAGTGCTGATGTGCAGACAGGTGAGGTCAGTCAGTGTTGATGTGCAGACAGGTGAGCTGACAGGTGAGGTCAGTCAGTGTTGATGTGCAGACAGGTGAGCTGTAGAGGACGTCTCATCCTGGTCATGAAGTCTGTGTCTCCTCGACTGAACCTCCTCGTCTCTGAAACAAACAGACTGAATGTCTTCAGGATCCGACTGCGTCGCTGTTTGAACGTTTTAAAGACATTTGTGTGTGTTGTGAAAGTAAACTAGCATGAAGCATTAAATCATTTCTTCACTTTGTAATTGTTTGTTTATTGCTGTATGTCTTTGCTGTTATACCTCAGAGAAGCTGTGTTACTACGTGCTGTCTGGAGATTATCATGTGGTGCTTCGATGGCCCTGAGTCTCCTGTTTCAATAGAAGCTAATATCTGTGTTGAACTCTGACCTTTGCTAGAATTAGATCTTCCTGCTGTATGCAGGAGTTTTTCTATAGGTTGACAGTCTTTAGATAAACAGCAGGGAGCCAATCCTGTAAGACTTCTTTGTTCTGTGAAGACTATAAAACCACAGCACCCCCCTCCTGTGTTAGAAGGTCTCCACATATTCTGTCACAATATAGATTCAACTACATCAGTGTTTGGTGTGTTATTTCATGAGTGACTGCAGGTGATTAACAGTGTGTGTTACCTTCTGGTCTCTGATTGGTCTGTTTTCTGCAGGTGAGAGAGAGTGAGCGACACACAGCATCACTGCTGCACACACACAACAGGTAGTGCAGGAGGGCGTCGTCAGAGTCACACACCTGAGAGAGAGAGACAGGTAAATATATACACCCGAGAGAGAGAGAGACAGGTACATATATACACCTGAGAGAGAGAGACAGGTAAATATATACACCCGAGAGAGAGAGAGACAGGTACATATATACACCTGAGAGAGAGAGAGGTAAATATATACACCTGAGAGAGAGAGAGAGAGAGGTACATATATACACCTGAGAGAGAGAGAGGTAAATATATACACCTGAGAGAGAGAGAGACAAGTACATATATACACCTGAGAGAGAGAGAGACGGGTAAATATATACACCTGAGAGAGAGAGAGACAGGTACATATATACACCTGAGAGAGAGAGAGAGACAGGTACATATATACACCTGAGAGAGAGAGAGAGAGAGAGAGAGAGAGAGAGAGAGAGAGAGAGAGAGAGAGAGAGAGAGAGAGAGAGAGAGGTACATATATACACCTGAGAGAGAGAGAGACAAGTACATATATACACCTGAGAGAGAGAGAGACGGGTAAATATATACACCTGAGAGAGAGAGAGACAGGTAAATATCTACACCTGAGAGAGAGAGACAGGTAAATATCTACACCTGAGAGAGAGAGAGACAGGTAAATATCTACACCTGAGAGAGAGAGAGACAGGTAAATATCTACACCTGAGAGAGAGAGAGAGACAGGTACATATATACACCTGAGAGAGAGAGAGACAAGTACATATATACACCCGAGAGAGAGAGAGACAAGTACATATATACACCTGAGAGAGAGAGAGAGACAAGTACATATATACACCTGAGAGAGAGAGAGAGACAAGTACATATATACACCTGAGAGAGAGAGAGAGACAAGTACATATATACACCTGAGAGAGAGAGAGAGACAGGTACATATATGCACCTGAGAGAGAGAGACGGGTAAATATATACACCTGAGAGAGAGAGAGACGGGTAAATATATACACCTGAGAGAGAGAGAGACGGGTAAATATATACACCTGAGAGAGAGAGAGAGAGAGACGGGTAAATATATACACCTGAGAGAGAGAGAGACAGGTAAATATATACACCTGAGAGAGAGAGACAGGTAAATATATACACCTGAGAGAGAGAGACAGGTAAATATCTACACCTGAGAGAGAGAGAGACAGGTAAATATCTACACCTGAGAGAGAGAGAGACAGGTACATATCTACACCTGAGAGAGAAAGAGACAGGTACATATCTACACCTGAGAGAGAAAGAGACAGGTAAATATATACACCTGAGAGAGAGAGACAGGTAAATATCTACACCTGAGAGAGAGAGAGACAGGTAAATATCTACACCTGAGAGAGAGAGAGACAGGTAAATATCTACACCTGAGAGAGAGAGAGACAGGTAAATATCTACACCTGAGAGAGAGAGAGAGAGAGAGAGACAGGTACATATATACACCTGAGAGAGAGAGAGACAAGTACATATATACACCCGAGAGAGAGAGAGACAAGTACATATATACACCTGAGAGAGAGAGAGAGACAAGTACATATATACACCTGAGAGAGAGAGAGAGACAGGTATATATATGCACCTGAGAGAGAGAGACGGGTAAATATATACACCTGAGAGAGAGAGACGGGTAAATATATACACCTGAGAGAGAGAGAGACGGGTAAATATATACACCTGAGAGAGAGAGAGAGAGAGAGAGACGGGTAAATATATACACCTGAGAGAGAGAGAGACGGGTAAATATATACACCTGAGAGAGAGAGAGACAGGTAAATATATACACCTGAGAGAGAGAGAGACAGGTAAATATATACACCTGAGAGAGAGAGACAGGTAAATATCTACACCTGAGAGAGAGAGAGAGACAGGTAAATATCTACACCTGAGAGAGAGAGACAGGTACATATCTACACCTGAGAGAGAAAGAGACAGGTACATATCTACACCTGAGAGAGAAAGAGACAGGTAAATATATACACCTGAGAGAGAGAGAGACAGGTAAATATATACACCTGAGAGAGAGAGAGACAGGTAAATACATACACCTGAGATACAGGTAAACATGTACACACACACACACACACACACACACACACACACACACACACACACACACACACACACACACACACACAGGGTTAATGATCTCTACAGGTGTGACTCACCAGGCTCCGCCCCCGGGGATACACTCTGATGTGACCTCTGACCTTGAGCGCTCTCTGAAGCCCCTCCCACTGGCAATCAGCCAATCCCAGCAGAGGACAAACCAGAGTGCCAGAGAACCAGACGTGAGCCTCACCTGTCCCGTCATCAATCACCAGCCTGATCAATACAGAGATCAATCACAGCCTGATCAATACAGAGATCAATCACCAGCCTGATCAATACAAAGATCAATCACCAGCCTGATCAATACAAAGATCAATCACCAGCCTGATCAATACAGAGATCAATCACCAGCCTGATCAATACACAGAGATCAATCACCAGCCTGATCAATACAGAGATCAATCACCAGCCTGATCAATACACAGAGATCAATCACCAGCCTGATCAATACATAGAGATACATGCACACAGACTGTAGTTTAAAGAATAAACCACAGAAGAAGAGTCTTACTTTGCTTTGGACTGAAACACTGCAGAGGTCGACCGACACTGAGAGCTGCAACAAGACTGAAGACACCTCACTCACTTTAATTATATTATTACATATCAATAATGTAGTAACTGTATAGTGTGTATACCTGTGTGTATACCTGTGTGTACCCATATGTGTACCTGTGTGTTTATAGTGTGTATACCTGTGTGTATACCTGTGTGTACCCATATGTGTACCTGTGTGTACCCATATGTGTACCTGTGTGTTTATAGTTTGTATACCTGTGTGTACACCTGTGTGTATACCCGTGTGTGTACCTGTATGTATATAGTGTGTGTACCTGTGTGTATATTTGTGTGTACCTGTGTGTATATAGTGTGTGTACCTGTGTGTATATTTGTGTGCACCTGTGTGTATATAGTGTGTGCACCTGTGTGTATATTTGTGTGTGCACCTGTGTGTATATAGTGTGTGTACCTGTGTGTATATAGTGTGTGTACCTGTGTGTATATTTGTGTGTACCTGTGTGTATATTTGTGTGCACCTGTGTGTATATAGTGTGTACCTGTGTGTATATAGTGTGTGTACCTGTGTATATTTGTGTGTACCTGTGTGTATATAGTGTGTGTACCTGTGTGTATATTTGTGTGCACCTGTGTGTATATAGTGTGTACCTGTGTGTATATAGTGTGTGCACCTGTGTGTATATTTGTGTGCACCTGTGTGTATATAGTGTGTGTACCTGTGTGTATATAGTGTGTGTACCTGTGTGTATATTTGTGTGTACCTGTGTGTATATTTGTGTGCACTTGTGTGTATATAGTGTGTACCTGTGTGTATATAGTGTGTGTACCTGTATGTATATAGTGTGTGTACCTGTGTGTATATAGTGTGTGTACCTGTGTGTGTACCTGTATGTATATAGTGTGTGTACCTGTGTGTGTACCTGTATGTATATAGTGTGTGTACCTGTGTGTATATAGTGTGTGTACCTGTGTGTATATAGTGTGTGTACCTGTGTGTGTATATAGTGTGTGTATATAGTGTGTGTACCTGTGTGTGTACCTGTGTGTGTACCTGTGTGTGTGTACCTGTGTGTATATTTGTGTGTACCTGTGTGTATATAGTGTGTACCTGTGTGTGTACCTGTATGTATACATTGTGTACCTGTGTGTGTACCTGTGTGTATATTTGTGTGTACCTGTGTGTATATAGTGTGTGTACCTGTGTGTATATTTGTGTGCACCTGTTTGTATATAGTGTGTACCTGTGTGTATATAGTGTGTGTACCTGTATGTATATAGTGTGTGTACCTGTGTGTATATTTGTGTGTACCTGTGTGTATATAGTGTGTGTACCTGTATGTATATTTGTGTGCACCTGTGTGTATATAGTGTGTACCTGTGTGTATATAGTGTGTGTACCTGTGTGTATATTTGTGTGCACCTGTGTGTATATAGTGTGTGTACCTGTGTGTATATAGTGTGTGTACCTGTGTGTATATTTGTGTGCACCTGTATGTATATAGTGTGTGTACCTGTATGTATATAGTGTGTGTACCTGTGTGTATATAGTGTGTGTACCTGTGTGTATATAGTGTGTGTACCTGTGTGTGTACCTGTATGTATATAGTGTGTACCTGTGTGTGTGTACCTGTGTGTATATTTGTGTGTACCTGTGTGTATATAGTGTGTACCTGTGTGTGTACCTGTATGTATACATTGTGTACCTGTGTGTGTGTACCTGTGTGTATATTTGTGTGTACCTGTGTGTATATAGTGTGTGTACCTGTGTGTATATTTGTGTGCACCTGTTTGTATATAGTGTGTACCTGTGTGTATATAGTGTGTGTACCTGTATGTATATAGTGTGTGTACCTGTGTGTATATTTGTGTGTACCTGTGTGTATATAGTGTGTGTACCTGTATGTATATTTGTGTGTACCTGTGTGTATATAGTGTGTACCTGTGTGTATATAGTGTGTGTACCTGTGTGTATATTTGTGTGCACCTGTGTGTATATAGTGTGTGTACCTGTGTGTATATAGTGTGTGTACCTGTGTGTATATTTGTGTGTACCTGTGTGTATATTTGTGTGCACCTGTGTGTATATAGTGTGTGTACCTGTGTGTATATTTGTGTGTACCTGTGTGTGTATATAGTGTGTGTACCTGTGTGTGTACCTGTATGTATATAGTGTGTGTACCTGTGTGTATATAGTGTGTGTACCTGTGTGTATATTTGTGTGTACCTGTGTGTGTATATAGTGTGTGTACCTGTGTGTGTACCTGTATGTATATAGTGTGTGTACCTGTATGTATATAGTGTGTGTACCTGTGTGTATATAGTGTGTGTACCTGTGTGTATATTTGTGTGTACCTGTGTGTGTATATAGTGTGTGTACCTGTGTGTGTACCTGTATGTATATAGTGTGTGTACCTGTGTGTATATAGTGTGTGTACCTGTGTGTATATAGTGTGTGTACCTGTGTGTATATAGTGTGTGTACCTGTGTGTGTATATAGTGTGTGTACCTGTGTGTGTACCTGTATGTATATAGTGTGTGTACCTGTGTGTATATAGTGTGTGTACCTGTGTGTGTATATAGTGTGTGTATATAGTGTGTGTACCTGTGTGTGTACCTGTATGTATATAGTGTGTGTACCTGTGTGTATATAGTGTGTGTACCTGTGTGTATACCCGTGTGTATATAGTGTGTGTACCTGTGTGTGTACCTGTATGTATATAGTGTGTGTACCTGTGTGTATATTTGTGTGTACCTGTGTGTATATAGTGTGTATCTGTGTGTGTACCCGTGTGTATATTTGTGTGTACCTGTGTGTATATAGTGTGTGTACCTGTGTGTATATAGTGTGTACCTGTGTGTGTACCTGTATGTATATAGTGTGTGCACCTGTGTGTGTACATAGTGTGTGTACCTGTATGTATATAGTGTGTGTACCTGTGTGTGTACCTGTATGTATATTTGTGTGTACCTGTGTGGACCCGTGTGTATATTTGTGTGTACCTGTGTGTATATAGTGTGTGTACCTGTGTGTATATAGTGTGTGTACCTGTGTGTGTACCTGTATGTATATAGTGTGTGTACCTGTGTGTGTACCTGTATGTATATAGTGTGTGTACCTGTGTGTGTACCTGTATGTATATAGTGTGTGTACCTGTGTGTATATTTGTGTGTACCTGTGTGTATATTTGTGTGTACCTGTTTGTGTACCTGTGTGTGTACCTGTATGTATATAGTGTGTGTACCTGTATGTATATAGTGTGTGTACCTGTGTGTACCCGTGTGTATATTTGTGTGTACCTGTGTGTATATAGTGTGTGTACCTGTGTGTATATAGTGTGTGTACCTGTATGTATATAGTGTGTGTACCTGTATGTATATAGTGTGTGTACCTGTGTGTATATTTGTGTGTACCTGTGTGTATATTTGTGTGTACCTGTGTGTGTACCTGTATGTATATAGTGTGTGCACCTGTGTGTGTGTACATAGTGTGTGTACCTGTATGTATATAGTGTGTGTACCTGTGTGTATATAGTGTGTGTACCTGTGTGTATATTTGTGTACCTGTGTGTATAGTGTGTGAACCTGTGTGTATATCTCACTGTACCTGTGTGTATACCTGTGTGTGTACCTGTGTGTATATAGTGTGTGTACCTGTGTGTGTACCTGTGTGTAGACGCTGCCACACAGCGAGCAGCTCCACTGCAGCTGCAGGAACAGGAAACACACCAGGTGACCTTTGACCTGACCCACAGTGCACCTGTGCTCCCTGCTCAAAGCCCACAGACCCAGATGCATCATGGGAGCAGGAAGAGGCCGGGCAGAGCTGAAAGAAAGAACCCCCCCCACACACACACACACAAATACACAACAGTGAATACACAGCTCTCAGTTAACTGATCAATAATCATGGATCAGTTTTACTTTTGATCAATCATCAGTCAGGTTACCTCGTATCTCCCAGTGTGATGACAGTTATTGAGCTGACAGGTAAATACCTGCAGTACACACTTCCTGACCTGAAACACACACACACACACACGCACGCAGAGAGGGTCCTGACTGACATGAGGAGTACAGCAGAAGTACAGTGTGTGTGTGTGTGTGTGTGTGTGTGTGTGTGTGTGTGTGTGTGTGTGTGTGCGTGCGTGTTACCTGGACAGCCTCCTCTGGAAAGCAGTCAGCAGCAGTTTGTTGCCAGGCAACAGGCCAGGTGGGTAGGGGGTGTGGCTCAAATCCAGGTACACCTGGAGACTCCTCCCACTTTGGTCACACACTGAGAGACGCACACCTGCACACACACACGCACACACACACACACACACACACGCACACGAACATGTGGCAGTAAACAGTCACTAGTGTGTGTGTGTGTGTGTGTGTGTGTGTGTCTGTCTGTGTGTGTGTGTGTTTATGTCTGTGTGTCTGTGTGTGTCTGTTTATGTCTGTGTGTGTGTGTGTGTGTGTGTGTGTTTATGTCTGTGTGTCTGTGTGTCTGTTTATGTCTGTCTGTCTGTCTGTGTGTGTGTGTGTGTGTGTGTGAACCTTCTTGCTTTGTTTACTCTGCTCTATCCACACATATCCACACGAACAGTGATGTCACAGACTAACACACCTCGTTTGTTTTCTAATAAATAACTCAGTTGTCGTATCTGGACCATGACAAAGACCAGTAAAGACACATATGCCAATAAACAGAGTTCCTGTGTTTCCACCAGAGGAACCAGGGAGACTGTTTAACCCCCAAAAAGTCCCTGCTGAGGCGAGGGGGGGGGGGGGTTACTTTCCAAAAGTACAGGAACTTTGGGGGCGGGGTTTGCAGCGATGAAGATTGCTGATTGGTCAAACACACACAGTGTGGCTGCTTCAACCTGTGCACACCTTCATTCATTAAACAAGGAAGACACAGAGAGAGAGAGAGACAGAGAGAGACAGAGAGAGAGACAGAGAGAGAGAGAGAGACAGAGAGAGAGACAGAGAGAGAGAGACAGAGAGAGAGAGAGAGAGAGAGACAGAGAGAGAGAGAGAGAGAGACAGAGAGAGAGACAGAGAGAGAGAGACAGAGAGAGAGACAGACAGAGAGAGACAGAGAGAGAGAGAGACAGAGAGAGAGACAGAGAGAGAGAGACAGAGAGAGAGACAGACAGAGAGAGACAGAGAGAGAGAGAGACAGAGAGAGACAGAGAGAGAGACAGAGAGGTTTGAGGTTTCAAATCCCTTTATTGGGCCACTGCAGGATTTAAAAAACAAAACAGAAATCTGTCAAGCCATAGATCTTATTTTCTGATCACAGATTAAAGATCAACTCTCCATTCTCCCCCACAGAACATAAAACCCCCCCAACAGCCCATATCTCACTGAATGCCAAAACATTGTCCGTCATCTTATAATATGCGTATTCCACCCTCAGTCTGGCTTTTAGCAAGCCCTTCAGAGTCAGTACCAGCTCCACGCAACCAGCACCCTGAGCCTTGTTCTTACGTGTCAACCAGATGGCCAACTTGGCAGAACCAGCTAGAAAGTTTATTGTTGTGTGTACCCGCTTTTTCCTTGCACAATATTCTGGACCAAAGATAAACAAAGGAAAAGAAAAAGACTCCCCAAACCCCTGAAACCACCTTCCTAATACCCCAAACAGTGCTGACAGCCGAGGACATTGAACAAATAAATGTGTCAGGGTTTCGGTCTGACTACAAAACAAACACCCATCCCCTACCCCTGGATCCAGGTGCGCTCTGTATCTGTTCGTGGCTATTGCCCCATGTACAGTTCTCCACTGGAGGTCCGCCGTACGCTTTTCAATGGGCACCTTGTACAAGGACCGCCAGCTGCCTTTCGGGGAAATGTCTGGGCCAAACAACTCAGTCCACTTCGACTCCCCCAATCCTGCCAAGGAACGCAGGTTCAGGACCTTGACACTGATGTGGTACAGCGCCTTTCTCCCCACGTCCTTAAACCTGTCCAGTTGAGGGATAGCGAACGTCAGCAGCTGACCTCCTCCCTCCTGCCACTCCCCCACTGCTGGGGTGATCCGCAGAGAGGGGAAGCTGTATTCACCCTCCTCGATCCACTGTTCACACAGAGTCTGGTTTGCTGCATAGGTTCTCAAACGTGGTGGCAGTGAAACAACGACTTCTTCCACCACTTTTTTAATCAGCCTGGTGGAGGTGATGTTACTCCTCTCTCTCAGGACGTCCATGAACGTCGCTGTCATCTTCATCAGATGGCCCAGTTTGGTGCAACCAGCTCTTCCAAAGCTGGCTCGCAGGCTGGCAGACTGCAGTGTCTGAGACATAATGAAGCCGTTAAAGAACAAAGGTTCTTCAAACAACCACATGCCCGGAGTCTCATCCATGACACATGAAAACTTGAGCATCTGCCAAGCCTGCAGTACAGAGCTGTAGAAAGGTGTCAGTTCGCCTTGGTCCACTTCTTCAAGCTGCGTAAGGAAAAGTTGTTTATCATAGCCCAGGCGCCCAGCTCTTCTCAGCAACAGCCGAGCTGTATCAAGCCAGCCTGGGCCTGAGTCATACAGCAGCTTTTGTGCGGTCTGGAGTCGAAATGCAGCAATTTTGGACTGGATATCAATCAGCCCCTGCCCCCCTTCGGCCACTGGTAGATATAGGGCTGCTGCCCGGACCCAATGGTTACCAGACCAGAAGAAGTCCACGATGGCTCTTTGGATATCTTCGACCAGGCTTCTTGGTGGTGTCAAAACCTTGAACTTATGCCAAAGAGCCGAAGCAACCAAGTTGTTGGCAACCAGAACTCTTCCCCTATATGACAACTGGGGAAGCAACCATTTCCATTTAGACAACTGAGCACACACCTTCTCCTTAACCCCCTCCCAGTTCTTTGCCTGAAAATTCTGTGTGCCCAAATACACCCCCAGGACTTTCAGACCCTCCTTCCCCCACTCAAGCCCTCCAGGCAGGCTAGGCACCACCTGATCCCTCCACTCCCCTACCAACAAGGCTTCACTTTTTACCCAGTTCACCCGTGCAGACGAGGCCCTTTCAAACAGGGTCAGGGTATCCTGCATACGTTGAACATCCCCCTGACTTGTGACAAAAATGTTGATGTCATCAGCATAGGCTGAAACAAAGTAAGAGGGATGATCAAGATTGGAGGACCCTGGCAGTGATAGACCGCTGAGCCGATCTCTCAACCTGCACAGCAAAGGCTCAATAGCTAGGCTGTAAAGTTGACCTGAAATAGGACAACCCTGCCTTATCCCTCGCTGCACAGGGATTGGCCGACTCATCCCTGCCCCCGTCTTTATTATACACTGAGCACCACTATACAGTAAACCAATCCAAGCCAGAAAACCATCACCAATCCCAAACGCCCTCAGTGCAGAAAATAAATAAGAGTGATCCACCCTATCAAAAGCTTTTTCTTGGTCCAGACACACAATACCAAAATTAACATTCTTGTGAGATGTGCAAACATCAATGATATCTCTGATAAGAAAAATATTGTCCGAGATTGTCCTGTCAGGTACACAATACGTTTGGTCTGCATGCACAACCATTTCCAAGATGTTTTTTAGTCTATTAGACAAGGCTCTGGAAAGCACTTTGTAGTCCGTACAGAGGAGGGCGACTGGCCTCCAGTTTTTGAGTAGCGCCAAGTCTCCTTTCTTAGGCAGCAAGGAAAGCACCGCCCGCTGACAGGAAGCCGGAAGTGAGCCTGCTCTGTAACACTCCAGCAAGACAGAATGCAAGTCCGCTCCTAGTACATCCCAGAATTGCTTAAGAAAGTCAACAGAGAGGCCATCGATCCCAGGTGCCCTCCCTGATGCCAACTGGTTTACAGCGACTGTCAACTCCTCCAGAGCCAGCTCACAGTCCAACGCAGCTTTCTCCTCCATGCTGAGCTGAGGGAGCCCTTCGAGAAGCTCCTCACGACAGTCCATGTCGCATTGTTCTTTCCCAAAGAGATCAGTGTAGAAGTCGACTGCATATTTCCTCATCTCGCCAAGGTTCGTTGTTGCTCTTCCTCCTGGAAGCTTGAGGCAGGTCATCTGCTTCCTTTGTGCCACTGATCTCTCCAGATTGAAGAAGAATGAGGTCGGGGCATCCATGTCTTTTAGTTGGATGAAGCGAGACCTGACGAGGGCTCCCTTCACTCTCTCCTTCATCAAAGAGCTTAGCTCCAGCCTCTTCTCCTGCAGCAGAGGACCCATGTTGGGATCAGGGTCTCTTTGTGACCCTTCCTCAATACTCATTATGCTGGCTTCGAGGTCCTTAACTGCCGCGTTGATCTTGGCCGTGGAGTGGGAGGTATACTGCTGACAGAAGACCCTGATCTGTGCCTTGCCAACCTCCCACCACTGCTTCAAAGAAACAAAATCCCCCGTTCTTGTTCTCCAACACTGCCAAAAGTGCCTAAAACTCTCACAAAAAAAGCTGTCCTGCAGGAGCTTATTATTAAAAGACCAGCAGGACTTAACCCTTGCACCTGGTGAACTGACCACATCTATGCTGACAAAATGGTGGTCAGTGAAGCCAACTGGACTTATGCTGCTGTTAATCAGTCTGGAGTTAAGAGTTTGGGAGATGTAAATCCTGTCTAGTCTGCCTGCCGTCACCTCGTTGTTTGTGACCCTCACCCATGTGTATTGTCTAGAATGTGGATGTTTCACCCTCCATGTGTCTACCAAGTCCAATTGTGTGATGATGCTTTTTAGGCTCCGAGATGACTGTGGATGGGGTTCCACACCTGTCCTATCCATGGTGAAATCTGTTGTGCAATTAAAATCCCCAGCAATAACTAGCTGATCCTGATGGTATTTGCTTAACTCCTTTTCCAGGAGAGCAAAAAAACCCATCCTTTCTCGTCCTTGATTTGGAGCATACACATTTACAAAGCAGAATACAGAGCCCTCTATTTCAGCCCTGACAATCAACAGCCGACCCTTCACCACTTCAGTAGAGGACAAGACTGCTGCGTTTGCAGATGTTCTAAACAGAACAGCTACCCCTGCACTGAAGTTAGTGCCATGGCTAAGGGTGTATGAGCCCTCCCACCATAAGCCCCAATCTACCTCATCTGCTGTACTTGTATGTGTCTCTTGTAAAAACAAGACATCAACCCTTTTCTGAGTGGAAACTTCAGAAATTAGTGCCCTCTTATGCAAATCCCTCCCACCATTGATGTTTAAAGACCCTATTTTAAGGCTCTGCATAGAGAGTTGAGAGAAAGCAGATAGGCAAGATGAAACGAGTAGAGACCAGTACAGAAGAAAAAACACCATGTGCTGCATGATCATGTTACTTTCTTGTCCTCCTGGCAGTTTTACCTATCTTTTCCTTTCTCAGAGTTGTAATATGCTTTTTGAGGCGGAAGCGTTTCTTTTCGTCCAAAAGATCAAAACTAACCAGCCTTTTCAGCATGTCAACAGATTTGATGAACTTATCGGTGTCACTGAAATAGTCACTCACTTTCACAGACTTCTTGAAAGTTACATCCAGGAAATGATTAATGTCCTCCAAAGAATAAAGATCATCAACATTCCTGTTACTTCCACAGACAGAAACAGCATCTGACTCTGAGTCATACTCTATGTCCTCAGCTTCACCTGACACCTGACTATAGAGCCCACTCTGTCCTTCACTGATGATAGCGATGTTATCTTTGCCTGAGAAACTAGTTGAAGCTGTCTCTTCTGTGGACCGTGATTGTGTTTCAGTGCCTGCAGACTGAGAGCTACTCAACTTTTCTGCATCCAGTGAAGCCCACTGCTCATGCTGACTCCGCCCCTCCCTAGCTATCATACATGCAACACCGGCATCAGCTGTAGCGGCCCCGGGAGCGGCGACAGCCGCACCGGGAGCAGCGCCAGCCGCACCAGCAGCGGGCCCACCTGTCACCTCCTGCTGCTTATGCGGACACGCAACGCGCTTATGTCCCACATCTCCACACTCAAAACATTTGAACTGCCCTGAAGTGGCATACACCATGTAAAACCCGTCACCGTGCTTCACTCTGAAACTCACCTCCAGTGTTTGAGTGGGTGAGTCCAAAAACATAAAGACCTGCCTCCTCAAAGACTGAACATGCCTCAGTTTCGGGTCCTTACA
>CM076467.1:24227682-24245182 GCA_038419695.1 Scomberomorus guttatus | reverse complement strand
GTTGCTAGGTGGCGCCATTTTGCCATTGTACTGTTTGAATACCGCGGTACTTCCGCCGGTTCATTGTCGCGTGACGTGACTTCCTCACGAGGCCACGCCCGCCATCTCAATTTCGTACAACGTCATCTCCCCAGGTCACGCCCGCTACCGTAAGGTGCGCGACGTCAGCTGGTCAGATCACGCCCACTATTCCTGGTCCTGCACGATCACTCACTCACACATCCACTCACTCACATATACACACACACACACACATGCACGTGCACATGCACACGCACATACACATACTCATACACACACATACACACTTTGCTTACACATGTGGAACTTGTTTATGCTGTTATCTGTGTATTTGTTGTAGCATTAGCTGGTAGTGCAGTGTGAATTAATCGAAACATTCTCTAACTTTGTTGATTTTGTGGAGATTAATAAATACTGTTATAGCTTTAAAGAGAAGCCTTTCTGTCATTATTGTGTATTTGTATTGTGATAAGTGGCTGATTGAGAGAGTCAGAGCTCGAATTCAAACCTTCTTTGTTCACCTTGAATGTGGATGTCACTCAGACTCTCACATCCAGGGTGAGCACTTTTATGAGACTACCTTTCTACCTGGTTATTGGTCCCGGTTTCCGGGTGGTGCCCCGTAATTGTTAATCAAAATTAATAATTTTATTTGTTTTATAATTAATAATTATCTCTGATAATCATTAATTATTGCTAATAACCAGCCGTGCTTTATGAGAACCAACAAATTGACGCCCCGTGTGAGACTCTTGATATATCAGCCCTGTCATAATATTGATTCACAATAATCCAGAATTAACAATTTAGTTAAATTTTTCTTTCAAAAAAAAAAATTTTTTTTTTTGAAATTGTGATTTCTCTAGTGCTCTGCCAAGCATATGCTATAGAGTGGTTATACGGTATACAGTGTGCACAAGTAGTTGTTTACAGAGAGTTAATAGCAGTTGCATGCTAATAGGAATAATCCCTAACACAACACCGTTATTGGTTGAAATTCATGTTAGTGCTAAAAGTCACTACTAAGGTCCTGCTAAGACAGAAATAGGTTGCAGTCCTTGAATAATCAACCGTGTAAGTCACAGGTTAACCTCTCACCTGTGCATTTAACAACAATTAACAGGAGTCACAACATCCAGCCACCGTGTGGAGTGTGCCAACATGAGCTACCAGAGACCCCACGTGGCTGGAGCTGAAGCCCTACAGTGGGAGGACTCATACATGCAGGATGTGGTCTCTAACCTCATTTGCCTCTCCAGGCAGGAGAGGGACAACCTGGCTAACTGTAGCCTCAGCGCATGCAATGACATGCTCAAGGAACTGAGGGATTACATAAATAACCCAGCAGGGAAGCCCGAGCATGCCCTTGCACATGCGATGGGGCAAATGCTCCTGCTCAGCCGGCGCAAAACCCAACTACAGGAGGCCGAAACCCAACTACAGCTAGCCGAAACCCAACTACAGGAGGCCGAAACCCAACTACAGCTAGCCGAAACCCAACTACAGAGGGCCGAAACCCAACTACAGCTAGCCGAAGCCGAACTACAGATAGCTCAGCTGCAGCACAGGAACAAAACTAGGCAAACTTCCTACTTCAAGTTGCAGCAGGAAGCCACAAGCACCCAGGCTGACCTAGCCCAAGTGAAGGGGGACACGGAGAGCCTGCGTTCCCAGCTCAAATGTCTCCAACAGGACAGCGACGAGTCCCAAGCCATCCAGGTAAGGGAGCAGATGACCCCATTCTTCCAGGAGGTGCAAGCTAGAAGCCTAGCAACCCCTGGTGATGCAGTCGCTGACCTTCCCAGCCCAGATGACTGCAAGGTGCCTCCATCAGCTCACTTGATGGATGTAGGTGCTCCACCCTCTGATGGTGCACCCCTCTCACTCCCCAGCCAAAGCCTGCTCCAGGAAGCCGTCCAGGTAACGGAGCCGGTGACTCCAGTCCACCAGGGGATGCAAAGCCTAGCAACCCCTGGTGATGCAGTTGCTGACCTTCCCAGCCCAGATGACTGCAAGGTGCCTCCATCAGCTCACTTGATGGATGTAGGTGCTCCACCCCCTGATGGTGCACCCCTCTCACTCCCCAGCCAAAGCCTGCTCCAGGAAGCCGCCCAGGTAACGGAGCCGGTGACTCCAGTCCACCAAGGGATGCAAAGCCTAGCAACCCCTAGTGATGCAGTCGCTGACCTTCCCAGCCCAGATGACTGCAAGGTGCCTCCATCGGCTCACTTGATGGATGCAGGTGCTCCACCCTCTGATGGTGCACCCCTCTCACTCCCCAGCCAAAGCCTGCTCCAGGAAGCCGCCCAGGTAACGGAGCCGGTGACTCCAGTCCACCAGGGGATGCAAAGCCTAGCAACCCCTGGTGATGCAGTTGCTGACCTTGCCAGCCCAGATGCCTGCCAAGTGCCTCCATCAGCCCACTTGATGGATGTAGGTACCCCACCCTTCGATGGCGCACCCCCCTCAATACTCAGCCACGCCACCTCCTGCCCTGACCAAAGGGGGGAGGATCACGCCCAAGCTGAGAGCGGCGTGGGTGCCTCCGGGCCCCCCTTAACCAGCGAGCTGCATGCACCGCAGAGCTTGCACCCCTGTCCTGATGAGACTCCATCCCCACCACGAAGGAGGAGAAGTCGCCCTCCTCGCCACGACGACCTGAGCGACTCTGGAGTCTCTGATCTGTCAGACAGCCCGCCGCCACATCGACACAGAGGCTTGCACACTCAACAGCTTGAGTCCCCTGCAAGCAATGTTGAATGCTTCAACCCAGATAATCATGAATCGGACATCAATGATTATCTCATGAAAGTCGAATGCTGCCCGGGTGACTCACCCCACCCCAAGCGCCCTGCCAGAGGGCACAAAGACCATGCTGAAGTCCTGTGGGCACACACCTCAGCAGACGCCAACCTAGTGTGGGATGGCAACAAGACGCCTCGCACCAAGATGGATGGCAGAACAGGACCTCTCAGGCACAGACCACCTCGCAAGTGGGGTGGGAACAATACCAGCGGGATGATGTCCAGACCCATCCCCCAGCTAACCTCCCTGAACTGTGTCTACTCCCTAAATGGGTGGAGCAGCCTCCACACCGAAAGGGGGGTGGACCCACCATGGTAGTGTCCCCTGCAGTTAAGCTTAGCGTGCTGTTTCCACAACCGCAGCATGCAATATGGCTTAACACCACTCCATCCGGTACCATAGCTCCCATTAAGTGACATCTTGTCCAACCCACATCAGGTTTTGTAAGCCATTCGCACCCCCTCAAAGAGTGGAGCAGACTCAACTCCAAAGGGTAGAAGACGCCCCACAGTAGCGTCATAGGGATAGCTGCATGCCCCAACTCACCCATAAACATGCACTAACTCCTAATGCCTTTACATCAACAGATGTAACAGGGACTCCCCCTCTAACACCGTGCATGCTTTAGTTACTATGTCAGAAGTGTGAAGTCAGAAATAACTTAGGTGAGTATGTAGTTTAGACTAAATCCTTAGCTCTGCTACTACCACTGTTATGCAACCTTCACAAACACATCTGGTATATGGTCTTGGCAGTGCACTCCTGCAAATCCTGTTAGGACTAGGATTCACACACCACCTACAGGTACACCCCAAACACACACAGGCCAGATTGGACTCCCTTCTTCCCATTCAGCACACCAGTCTGCGCCATTCCACGGGCTAACTCCAACCTCTCTCAGGAGTGAGCCTACTAACCTAACAACCTTTCTTTTTCCTTCTTTTCTTTTATGACTTTGTGTTATTGTGGATAACCAAAAGCAGCAAAAGAATTGTTTGTTAATATTTTTGTGTGTACCTAGATGTAGTTAGTAACTGCCCAGACATTACCTCAAGTTAACTGTCCAGACATTACCTCAAGTAACTGCCCAGATGAACCTCTGCAAACCCATGAACTGTTGAACTGACTTTCTGACTCTCCCCTCAGGGATTAAGGACTCTGTGTTTCAGGAACATGGACTGTATAACCCATAGGTCACGCATCCTGCGTGGATCAGTCGGCCATTGGGTTGCTCTGAAGATTGTGGCCAGCACCCCACTCTTCAGACCAAAAGGGGGGATGTTGGTCCTCGACCATGAGGCCAGACAAAGACAGGCCTACATGTAAAACCTGAAGCCTGACCACGAGGCTTCCTTTGTCCTTTGTCCCCTGAAACAAAGGGAGCAGCGCCAAAATGCTGCTGCAGAGCCCTCCTCCCACAATGCTTTGCCAGTTCGCACCTAAGTGAGAAATCGCAGCGGGAGCTCAAACCCGAGTCGCGGATTGGCAGAAATCCACAACCACCACCAGGAGTCACGGCAACACAGCCGTGACGTCACCGCCCCCTTAAGAAGCGACTGCACGGAGTTGCCGTCGCCTTTCCACAGTAACCGCGCCAGGAGGGAGTTCGCTTTCTTCACCGGCCAGATTTGCTACGGAGGTAACCGTACACGTGTATTCCCCTTTTCTTTTTGGAGTTTCCCCCCCTCGCTGGACGAGACGAAACTACGACCCGTGTTCATCCAGAACACAATCATCGGATCCACAGAGAGCGCTGTGTGCAACCCAGCCCTCTCACCTTGCCTGCAGAAGGAAGAAAGGATTTTCTTCACGGAGAAGCGGATAACTTCTATGCCCCGCTGTCTACCGACCACGTCGACCACCCTGAAAGAAGAGGGATTTTCTCGCGGAGAAGCGGATAACTTCTATGCCCCGCTATCTACCGACCAAGTCGACCACCCTGAAAGAAGAGGGATTATCTTCACGGAGAAGCGGATAACTTCTATGCCCCGCTATCTACCGACCACGTCGACCACCCTGAAGGAAGAGGGATTTTCGTCACGGAGAAGCGGATAACTTCTATGCCCCGCTATCTACCGACCAAGTCGACCACACTGAGTTTCCTCGCTGCCCCACCGAGAAACCAGCCGCCGTTGTCCCCGAGGAATTGAACGGCACCGCCAGTACCACACACCGGAGGTCCCCGTGGTGTACACTGACGGACTAAACACACATCCGTTCGCTACAAAGAGCGACGCAAGTAAGAGGTTGTCTGGGCAGAGACTATAATATTTTATGTGTGTTCATAAGCTTAGTGCTTATTGTATTTTGTTGATGTTTACCGGACCGCCGAGTCCTTGTTTGTTTACTCTAGCGAGTAATTTGAAGTTGCTGCCTGTTTAGTTAGTGTTCACCACGCTAAACTGTTGTTTTGTCCCGATCGGACCATTGTGCTTGTGCCACCGTGAGAGGAGAGTAAGTTACTTTATCCGCTAACCACCAGACAACGGGCGCACAGATTGCTATCCGTGCGCGCGCTCTCTGTAGATAAAGTAACCGCTGCCTTCCCCCCACGGTCGTGAGACTCCGCCGAGAGTCGGTTTTTCCCTTTCTCTCTCTTTCCCCTCTCTCTCTTCTACTAACCCGCACACACGCACACCTACATAACCACACATCTCTTACACATCTGGCGGTAAGATAACGTGGGACACAGCGTTGCTCTGTCCCTCATTATCCGCCATCAGACACGTGTGCTTGTGAACATAATTGGGTGAGTGCAGAACCGCCGGTTGCTAGGTGGCGCCATTTTGCCATTGTACTGTTTGAATACCGCGGTACTTCCGCCGGTTCATTGTCGCGTGACGTGACTTCCTCACGAGGCCACGCCCGCCATCTCAATTTCGTACAACGTCATCTCCCCAGGTCACGCCCGCTACCGTAAGGTGCGCGACGTCAGCTGGTCAGATCACGCCCACTATTCCTGGTCCTGCACGATCACTCACTCACACATCCACTCACTCACATATACACACACACACACACATGCACGTGCACATGCACACGCACATACACATACTCATACACACACATACACACTTTGCTTACACATGTGGAACTTGTTTATGCTGTTATCTGTGTATTTGTTGTAGCATTAGCTGGTAGTGCAGTGTGAATTAATCGAAACATTCTCTAACTTTGTTGATTTTGTGGAGATTAATAAATACTGTTATAGCTTTAAAGAGAAGCCTTTCTGTCATTATTGTGTATTTGTATTGTGATAAGTGGCTGATTGAGAGAGTCAGAGCTCGAATTCAAACCTTCTTTGTTCACCTTGAATGTGGATGTCACTCAGACTCTCACATCCAGGGTGAGCACTTTTATGAGACTACCTTTCTACCTGGTTATTGGTCCCGGTTTCCGGGTGGTGCCCCGTAATTGTTAATCAAAATTAATAATTTTATTTGTTTTATAATTAATAATTATCTCTGATAATCATTAATTATTGCTAATAACCAGCCGTGCTTTATGAGAACCAACAAATTGACGCCCCGTGTGAGACTCTTGATATATCAGCCCTGTCATAATATTGATTCACAATAATCCAGAATTAACAATTTAGTTAAATTTTTCTTTCAAAAAAAAAAAATTTTTTTTTTTGAAATTGTGATTTCTCTAGTGCTCTGCCAAGCATATGCTATAGAGTGGTTATACGGTATACAGTGTGCACAAGTAGTTGTTTACAGAGAGTTAATAGCAGTTGCATGCTAATAGGAATAATCCCTAACACAACACCGTTATTGGTTGAAATTCATGTTAGTGCTAAAAGTCACTACTAAGGTCCTGCTAAGACAGAAATAGGTTGCAGTCCTTGAATAATCAACCGTGTAAGTCACAGGTTAACCTCTCACCTGTGCATTTAACAACAATTAACAGGAGTCACAACATCCAGCCACCGTGTGGAGTGTGCCAACATGAGCTACCAGAGACCCCACGTGGCTGGAGCTGAAGCCCTACAGTGGGAGGACTCATACATGCAGGATGTGGTCTCTAACCTCATTTGCCTCTCCAGGCAGGAGAGGGACAACCTGGCTAACTGTAGCCTCAGCGCATGCAATGACATGCTCAAGGAACTGAGGGATTACATAAATAACCCAGCAGGGAAGCCCGAGCATGCCCTTGCACATGCGATGGGGCAAATGCTCCTGCTCAGCCGGCGCAAAACCCAACTACAGGAGGCCGAAACCCAACTACAGCTAGCCGAAACCCAACTACAGGAGGCCGAAACCCAACTACAGCTAGCCGAAACCCAACTACAGAGGGCCGAAACCCAACTACAGCTAGCCGAAGCCGAACTACAGATAGCTCAGCTGCAGCACAGGAACAAAACTAGGCAAACTTCCTACTTCAAGTTGCAGCAGGAAGCCACAAGCACCCAGGCTGACCTAGCCCAAGTGAAGGGGGACACGGAGAGCCTGCGTTCCCAGCTCAAATGTCTCCAACAGGACAGCGACGAGTCCCAAGCCATCCAGGTAAGGGAGCAGATGACCCCATTCTTCCAGGAGGTGCAAGCTAGAAGCCTAGCAACCCCTGGTGATGCAGTCGCTGACCTTCCCAGCCCAGATGACTGCAAGGTGCCTCCATCAGCTCACTTGATGGATGTAGGTGCTCCACCCTCTGATGGTGCACCCCTCTCACTCCCCAGCCAAAGCCTGCTCCAGGAAGCCGTCCAGGTAACGGAGCCGGTGACTCCAGTCCACCAGGGGATGCAAAGCCTAGCAACCCCTGGTGATGCAGTTGCTGACCTTCCCAGCCCAGATGACTGCAAGGTGCCTCCATCAGCTCACTTGATGGATGTAGGTGCTCCACCCCCTGATGGTGCACCCCTCTCACTCCCCAGCCAAAGCCTGCTCCAGGAAGCCGCCCAGGTAACGGAGCCGGTGACTCCAGTCCACCAAGGGATGCAAAGCCTAGCAACCCCTAGTGATGCAGTCGCTGACCTTCCCAGCCCAGATGACTGCAAGGTGCCTCCATCGGCTCACTTGATGGATGCAGGTGCTCCACCCTCTGATGGTGCACCCCTCTCACTCCCCAGCCAAAGCCTGCTCCAGGAAGCCGCCCAGGTAACGGAGCCGGTGACTCCAGTCCACCAGGGGATGCAAAGCCTAGCAACCCCTGGTGATGCAGTTGCTGACCTTGCCAGCCCAGATGCCTGCCAAGTGCCTCCATCAGCCCACTTGATGGATGTAGGTACCCCACCCTTCGATGGCGCACCCCCCTCAATACTCAGCCACGCCACCTCCTGCCCTGACCAAAGGGGGGAGGATCACGCCCAAGCTGAGAGCGGCGTGGGTGCCTCCGGGCCCCCCTTAACCAGCGAGCTGCATGCACCGCAGAGCTTGCACCCCTGTCCTGATGAGACTCCATCCCCACCACGAAGGAGGAGAAGTCGCCCTCCTCGCCACGACGACCTGAGCGACTCTGGAGTCTCTGATCTGTCAGACAGCCCGCCGCCACATCGACACAGAGGCTTGCACACTCAACAGCTTGAGTCCCCTGCAAGCAATGTTGAATGCTTCAACCCAGATAATCATGAATCGGACATCAATGATTATCTCATGAAAGTCGAATGCTGCCCGGGTGACTCACCCCACCCCAAGCGCCCTGCCAGAGGGCACAAAGACCATGCTGAAGTCCTGTGGGCACACACCTCAGCAGACGCCAACCTAGTGTGGGATGGCAACAAGACGCCTCGCACCAAGATGGATGGCAGAACAGGACCTCTCAGGCACAGACCACCTCGCAAGTGGGGTGGGAACAATACCAGCGGGATGATGTCCAGACCCATCCCCCAGCTAACCTCCCTGAACTGTGTCTACTCCCTAAATGGGTGGAGCAGCCTCCACACCGAAAGGGGGGTGGACCCACCATGGTAGTGTCCCCTGCAGTTAAGCTTAGCGTGCTGTTTCCACAACCGCAGCATGCAATATGGCTTAACACCACTCCATCCGGTACCATAGCTCCCATTAAGTGACATCTTGTCCAACCCACATCAGGTTTTGTAAGCCATTCGCACCCCCTCAAAGAGTGGAGCAGACTCAACTCCAAAGGGTAGAAGACGCCCCACAGTAGCGTCATAGGGATAGCTGCATGCCCCAACTCACCCATAAACATGCACTAACTCCTAATGCCTTTACATCAACAGATGTAACAGGGACTCCCCCTCTAACACCGTGCATGCTTTAGTTACTATGTCAGAAGTGTGAAGTCAGAAATAACTTAGGTGAGTATGTAGTTTAGACTAAATCCTTAGCTCTGCTACTACCACTGTTATGCAACCTTCACAAACACATCTGGTATATGGTCTTGGCAGTGCACTCCTGCAAATCCTGTTAGGACTAGGATTCACACACCACCTACAGGTACACCCCAAACACACACAGGCCAGATTGGACTCCCTTCTTCCCATTCAGCACACCAGTCTGCGCCATTCCACGGGCTAACTCCAACCTCTCTCAGGAGTGAGCCTACTAACCTAACAACCTTTCTTTTTCCTTCTTTTCTTTTATGACTTTGTGTTATTGTGGATAACCAAAAGCAGCAAAAGAATTGTTTGTTAATATTTTTGTGTGTACCTAGATGTAGTTAGTAACTGCCCAGACATTACCTCAAGTTAACTGTCCAGACATTACCTCAAGTAACTGCCCAGATGAACCTCTGCAAACCCATGAACTGTTGAACTGACTTTCTGACTCTCCCCTCAGGGATTAAGGACTCTGTGTTTCAGGAACATGGACTGTATAACCCATAGGTCACGCATCCTGCGTGGATCAGTCGGCCATTGGGTTGCTCTGAAGATTGTGGCCAGCACCCCACTCTTCAGACCAAAAGGGGGGATGTTGGTCCTCGACCATGAGGCCAGACAAAGACAGGCCTACATGTAAAACCTGAAGCCTGACCACGAGGCTTCCTTTGTCCTTTGTCCCCTGAAACAAAGGGAGCAGCGCCAAAATGCTGCTGCAGAGCCCTCCTCCCACAATGCTTTGCCAGTTCGCACCTAAGTGAGAAATCGCAGCGGGAGCTCAAACCCGAGTCGCGGATTGGCAGAAATCCACAACCACCACCAGGAGTCACGGCAACACAGCCGTGACGTCACCGCCCCCTTAAGAAGCGACTGCACGGAGTTGCCGTCGCCTTTCCACAGTAACCGCGCCAGGAGGGAGTTCGCTTTCTTCACCGGCCAGATTTGCTACGGAGGTAACCGTACACGTGTATTCCCCTTTTCTTTTTGGAGTTTCCCCCCCTCGCTGGACGAGACGAAACTACGACCCGTGTTCATCCAGAACACAATCATCGGATCCACAGAGAGCGCTGTGTGCAACCCAGCCCTCTCACCTTGCCTGCAGAAGGAAGAAAGGATTTTCTTCACGGAGAAGCGGATAACTTCTATGCCCCGCTGTCTACCGACCACGTCGACCACCCTGAAAGAAGAGGGATTTTCTCGCGGAGAAGCGGATAACTTCTATGCCCCGCTATCTACCGACCAAGTCGACCACCCTGAAAGAAGAGGGATTATCTTCACGGAGAAGCGGATAACTTCTATGCCCCGCTATCTACCGACCACGTCGACCACCCTGAAGGAAGAGGGATTTTCGTCACGGAGAAGCGGATAACTTCTATGCCCCGCTATCTACCGACCAAGTCGACCACACTGAGTTTCCTCGCTGCCCCACCGAGAAACCAGCCGCCGTTGTCCCCGAGGAATTGAACGGCACCGCCAGTACCACACACCGGAGGTCCCCGTGGTGTACACTGACGGACTAAACACACATCCGTTCGCTACAAAGAGCGACGCAAGTAAGAGGTTGTCTGGGCAGAGACTATAATATTTTATGTGTGTTCATAAGCTTAGTGCTTATTGTATTTTGTTGATGTTTACCGGACCGCCGAGTCCTTGTTTGTTTACTCTAGCGAGTAATTTGAAGTTGCTGCCTGTTTAGTTAGTGTTCACCACGCTAAACTGTTGTTTTGTCCCGATCGGACCATTGTGCTTGTGCCACCGTGAGAGGAGAGTAAGTTACTTTATCCGCTAACCACCAGACAACGGGCGCACAGATTGCTATCCGTGCGCGCGCTCTCTGTAGATAAAGTAACCGCTGCCTTCCCCCCACGGTCGTGAGACTCCGCCGAGAGTCGGTTTTTCCCTTTCTCTCTCTTTCCCCTCTCTCTCTTCTACTAACCCGCACACACGCACACCTACATAACCACACATCTCTTACACATCTGGCGGTAAGATAACGTGGGACACAGCGTTGCTCTGTCCCTCATTATCCGCCATCAGACACGTGTGCTTGTGAACATAAATTGGGTGAGTGCAGAACCGCCGGTTGCTAGGTGGCGCCATTTTGCCATTGTACTGTTTGAATACCGCGGTACTTCCACCGGTTCATTGTCGCGTGACGTGACTTCCTCACGAGGCCACGCCCGCCATCTCAATTTCGTACAACGTCATCTCCCCAGGTCACGCCCGCTACCGTAAGGTGCGCGACGTCAGCTGGTCAGATCACGCCCACTATTCCTGGTCCTGCACGATCACTCACTCACACATCCACTCACTCACATATACACACACACACACACATGCACGTGCACATGCACACGCACATACACATACTCATACACACACATACACACTTTGCTTACACATGTGGAACTTGTTTATGCTGTTATCTGTGTATTTGTTGTAGCATTAGCTGGTAGTGCAGTGTGAATTAATCGAAACATTCTCTAACTTTGTTGATTTTGTGGAGATTAATAAATACTGTTATAGCTTTAAAGAGAAGCCTTTCTGTCATTATTGTGTATTTGTATTGTGATAAGTGGCTGATTGAGAGAGTCAGAGCTCGAATTCAAACCTTCTTTGTTCACCTTGAATGTGGATGTCACTCAGACTCTCACATCCAGGGTGAGCACTTTTATGAGACTACCTTTCTACCTGGTTATTGGTCCCGGTTTCCGGGTGGTGCCCCGTAATTGTTAATCAAAATTAATAATTTTATTTGTTTTATAATTAATAATTATCTCTGATAATCATTAATTATTGCTAATAACCAGCCGTGCTTTATGAGAACCAACAAATTGACGCCCCGTGTGAGACTCTTGATATATCAGCCCTGTCATAATATTGATTCACAATAATCCAGAATTAACAATTTAGTTAAATTTTTCTTTCAAAAAAAAAAAATTTTTTTTTTTGAAATTGTGATTTCTCTAGTGCTCTGCCAAGCATATGCTATAGAGTGGTTATACGGTATACAGTGTGCACAAGTAGTTGTTTACAGAGAGTTAATAGCAGTTGCATGCTAATAGGAATAATCCCTAACACAACACCGTTATTGGTTGAAATTCATGTTAGTGCTAAAAGTCACTACTAAGGTCCTGCTAAGACAGAAATAGGTTGCAGTCCTTGAATAATCAACCGTGTAAGTCACAGGTTAACCTCTCACCTGTGCATTTAACAACAATTAACAGGAGTCACAACATCCAGCCACCGTGTGGAGTGTGCCAACATGAGCTACCAGAGACCCCACGTGGCTGGAGCTGAAGCTCTACAGTGGGAGGACTCATACATGCAGGATGTGGTCTCTAACCTCATTTGCCTCTCCAGGCAGGAGAGGGACAACCTGGCTAACTGTAGCCTCAGCGCATGCAATGACATGCTCAAGGAACTGAGGGATTACATAAATAACCCAGCAGGGAAGCCCGAGCATGCCCCTTGCACATGCGATGGGGCAAATGCTCCTGCTCAGCCGGCGCAAAACCCAACTACAGGAGGCCGAAACCCAACTACAGCTAGCCGAAACCCAACTACAGGAGGCCGAAACCCAACTACAGCTAGCCGAAACCCAACTACAGAGGGCCGAAACCCAACTACAGCTAGCCGAAGCCGAACTACAGATAGCTCAGCTGCAGCACAGGAACAAAACTAGGCAAACTTCCTACTTCAAGTTGCAGCAGGAAGCCACAAGCACCCAGGCTGACCTAGCCCAAGTGAAGGGGGACACGGAGAGCCTGCGTTCCCAGCTCAAATGTCTCCAACAGGACAGCGACGAGTCCCAAGCCATCCAGGTAAGGGAGCAGATGACCCCATTCTTCCAGGAGGTGCAAGCTAGAAGCCTAGCAACCCCTGGTGATGCAGTCGCTGACCTTCCCAGCCCAGATGACTGCAAGGTGCCTCCATCAGCTCACTTGATGGATGTAGGTGCTCCACCCTCTGATGGTGCACCCCTCTCACTCCCCAGCCAAAGCCTGCTCCAGGAAGCCGTCCAGGTAACGGAGCCGGTGACTCCAGTCCACCAGGGGATGCAAAGCCTAGCAACCCCTGGTGATGCAGTTGCTGACCTTCCCAGCCCAGATGACTGCAAGGTGCCTCCATCAGCTCACTTGATGGATGTAGGTGCTCCACCCCCTGATGGTGCACCCCTCTCACTCCCCAGCCAAAGCCTGCTCCAGGAAGCCGCCCAGGTAACGGAGCCGGTGACTCCAGTCCACCAAGGGATGCAAAGCCTAGCAACCCCTAGTGATGCAGTCGCTGACCTTCCCAGCCCAGATGACTGCAAGGTGCCTCCATCGGCTCACTTGATGGATGCAGGTGCTCCACCCTCTGATGGTGCACCCCTCTCACTCCCCAGCCAAAGCCTGCTCCAGGAAGCCGCCCAGGTAACGGAGCCGGTGACTCCAGTCCACCAGGGGATGCAAAGCCTAGCAACCCCTGGTGATGCAGTTGCTGACCTTGCCAGCCCAGATGCCTGCCAAGTGCCTCCATCAGCCCACTTGATGGATGTAGGTACCCCACCCTTCGATGGCGCACCCCCCTCAATACTCAGCCACGCCACCTCCTGCCCTGACCAAAGGGGGGAGGATCACGCCCAAGCTGAGAGCGGCGTGGGTGCCTCCGGGCCCCCCTTAACCAGCGAGCTGCATGCACCGCAGAGCTTGCACCCCTGTCCTGATGAGACTCCATCCCCACCACGAAGGAGGAGAAGTCGCCCTCCTCGCCACGACGACCTGAGCGACTCTGGAGTCTCTGATCTGTCAGACAGCCCGCCGCCACATCGACACAGAGGCTTGCACACTCAACAGCTTGAGTCCCCTGCAAGCAATGTTGAATGCTTCAACCCAGATAATCATGAATCGGACATCAATGATTATCTCATGAAAGTCGAATGCTGCCCGGGTGACTCACCCCACCCCAAGCGCCCTGCCAGAGGGCACAAAGACCATGCTGAAGTCCTGTGGGCACACACCTCAGCAGACGCCAACCTAGTGTGGGATGGCAACAAGACGCCTCGCACCAAGATGGATGGCAGAACAGGACCTCTCAGGCACAGACCACCTCGCAAGTGGGGTGGGAACAATACCAGCGGGATGATGTCCAGACCCATCCCCCAGCTAACCTCCCTGAACTGTGTCTACTCCCTAAATGGGTGGAGCAGCCTCCACACCGAAAGGGGGGTGGACCCACCATGGTAGTGTCCCCTGCAGTTAAGCTTAGCGTGCTGTTTCCACAACCGCAGCATGCAATATGGCTTAACACCACTCCATCCGGTACCATAGCTCCCATTAAGTGACATCTTGTCCAACCCACATCAGGTTTTGTAAGCCATTCGCACCCCCTCAAAGAGTGGAGCAGACTCAACTCCAAAGGGTAGAAGACGCCCCACAGTAGCGTCATAGGGATAGCTGCATGCCCCAACTCACCCATAAACATGCACTAACTCCTAATGCCTTTACATCAACAGATGTAACAGGGACTCCCCCTCTAACACCGTGCATGCTTTAGTTACTATGTCAGAAGTGTGAAGTCAGAAATAACTTAGGTGAGTATGTAGTTTAGACTAAATCCTTAGCTCTGCTACTACCACTGTTATGCAACCTTCACAAACACATCTGGTATATGGTCTTGGCAGTGCACTCCTGCAAATCCTGTTAGGACTAGGATTCACACACCACCTACAGGTACACCCCAAACACACACAGGCCAGATTGGACTCCCTTCTTCCCATTCAGCACACCAGTCTGCGCCATTCCACGGGCTAACTCCAACCTCTCTCAGGAGTGAGTCTACTAACCTAACAACCTTTCTTTTTCCTTCTTTTCTTTTATGACTTTGTGTTATTGTGGATAACCAAAAGCAGCAAAAGAATTGTTTGTTAATATTTTTGTGTGTACCTAGATGTAGTTAGTAACTGCCCAGGACATTACCTCTAAGTTAACTGTCCAGACCATTACCTCAAGTAACTGCCCAGATGAACCTCTGCAAACCCATGAACTGTTGAACTGACTTTCTGACTCTCCCCTCAGGGATTAAGGACTCTGTGTTTCAGGAACATGGACTGTATAACCCATAGGTCACGCATCCTGCGTGGATCAGTCGGCCATTGGGTTGCTCTGAAGATTGTGGCCAGCACCCCACTCTTCAGACCAAAAGGGGGATGTTGGTCCTCGACCATGAGGCCAGACAAAGACAGGCCTACATGTAAAACCTGAAGCCTGACCACGAGGCTTCCTTTGTCCTTTGTCCCCCTGAAAACAAAGGGAGCAGCGCCAAAATGCTGCTGCAGAGCCCTCCTCCCACAATGCTTTGCCAGTTCGCACCTAAGTGAGAAATCGCAGCGGAGCTCAAACCCGAGTCGCGGATTGGCAGAAATCCACAACCACCACCAGGAGTCACGGCAACACAGCCGTGACGTCACCCGCCCCCTTAAGAAGCGACTGCACGGAGTTGCCGTCGCCTTTCCACAGTAACCGCGCCAGGAGGGAGTTCGCTTTCTTCACCGGCCAGATTTGCTACGGAGGTAACCGTACACGTGTATTCCCCTTTTCTTTTTGGAGTTTCCCCCCCCTCGCTGGACGAGACGAAACTACGACCCGTGTTCATCCAGAACACAATCATCGGATCCACAGAGAGCGCTGTGTGCAACCCAGCCCTCTCACCTTGCCTGCAGAAGGAAGAAAGGATTTCTTCACGGAGAAGCGGATAACTTCTATGCCCCGCTGTCTACCGACCACGTCGACCACCCCTGAAAGAAGAGGGATTTTCTCGCGGAGAAGCGGATAACTTCTATGCCCCGCTATCTACCGACCAAGTCGACCACCCTGAAAGAAGAGGGGATTATCTTCACGGAGAAGCGGATAACTTCTATGCCCCGCTATCTACCGACCACGTCGACCACCCTGAAGGAAGAGGGATTTTCGTCACGGAGAAGCGGATAACTTCTATGCCCCGCTATCTACCGACCAAGTCGACCACACTGAGTTTCCTCGCTGCCCCACCGAGAAACCAGCCGCCGTTGTCCCCGAGGAATTGAACGCACCGCCAGTACCACACACCGGAGGTCCCCGTGGTGTACACTGACGGACTAAACACACATCCGTTCGCTACAAAGAGCGACGCAAGTAAGAGTTGTCTGGGCAGAGACTATAATATTTTATGTGTGGTTCATAAGCTTAGTGCTTATTGTATTTTGTTGATGTTTACCGGACCGCCGAGTCCTTGTTTGTTTACTCTAGCGAGTAATTGAAGTTGCCTGCCTGTTTAGTTAGTGTTCACCACGCTAAACTGTTGTTTTGTCCCGATCGGACCATTGTGCTTGTGCCACCGTGAGAGGAGAGTAAGTTACTTTATCCGCTAACCACCAGACAACGGGCGCACAGATTGCTATCCGTGCGCGCGCTCTCTGTAGATAAAGTAACCGCTGCCTTCCCCCCACGGTCGTGAGACTCCGCCGAGAGTCGGTTTTTCCCTTTCTCTCTCTTTCCCCTCTCTCTCTTCTACTAACCCGCACACACGCACACCTACATAACCACACATCTCTTACACATCTGGCGGTAGATAACGTGGGACACAGCGTTGCTCTGTCCCTCATTATCCGCCATCAGACACGTGTGCTTGTGAACATAAATTGGGTGAGTGCAGAACCGCGGTTGCTAGGTGGCGCCATTTTGCCATTGTACTGTTTGAATACCGCGGCACTTCCGCCGGTTCATTGTCGCGTGACGTGACTTCCTCACGAGGCCACGCCCGCCATCTCAATTTCGTACAACGTCATCTCCCCAGGTCACGCCCGCTACCGTAAGGTGCGCGACGTCAGCTGGTCAGATCACGCCCACTATTCCTGGTCCTGCACGATCACTCACTCACACATCCACTCACTCACATATACACACACACACACACATGCACGTGCACATGCACACGCACATACACATACTCATACACACACATACACACTTTGCTTACACATGTGGAACTTGTTTATGCTGTTATCTGTGTATTTGTTGTAGCATTAGCTGGTAGTGCAGTGTGAATTAATCGAAACATTCTCTAACTTTGTTGATTTTGTGGAGATTAATAAATACTGTTATAGCTTTAAAGAGAAGCCTTTCTGTCATTATTGTGTATTTGTATTGTGATAAGTGGCTGATTGAGAGGAGGTCAGAGCTCGAATTCAAACCTTCTTTGTTCACCTTGAATGTGGATGTCACTCAGACTCTCACATCCAGGGTGAGCACTTTTATGAGACTACCTTTCTACCTGGTTATTGGTCCCGGTTTCCGGGTGGTGCCCGTAATTGTTAATCAAAATTAATAATTTTATTTGTTTTATAATTAATAATTATCTCTGATAATCATTAAT
>CM076467.1:24159473-24219473 GCA_038419695.1 Scomberomorus guttatus | reverse complement strand
GAACAGCCGGTGACAAGATATCAGGTAAGCAGCCGTTTGTGATATTTTGAATTTCACTGCTTACCTGACTGCTCACTGTGAAGTACCTGATTTTTGGATGATGTGGTATTGGCTATGTGGGGCTGAATCAAATTATTAATTAATTGGTATGGTTATTGGAACCACTTATCATGGTGATTGGTGATTGGTTTTGAGCAACTGTTGTCAGGAGTACTTAACATATTATTTATCACTGAGGTCGGACTGTGTGTGCCTTACAAACGCGCGCCTTGTTGTTCTGGCGTAGAGAGGTCAGACATGTAGAAAAAGTTAAAAGAGAAATCTCCGGAGTGGACACACAGTATAAGACACACTGTCAGAGCACTTTTGAGAGAAAAGAAAAGCGAGTCTGGGCAGGGGTGCAGACGAGAGGCTATAGAGCGCTCCGTCCTGACAGAAACACTGTCAGAACACTTTGAGTGAGAAAGTGGGTCTGGACGAGTGTCACAGGCATGGGCTGTCTAGCGCCTTGTGCTGTTTGTAAATAATTGTTATGGTGTTGTTGATTATATATAACGGTTGAGTGCTTTCTGACATACAGTTGGTCGTTATATCAGCCCACACACATACAAAAAAAAAAAAAAAAGAGAGTGGAAGAGGCATAACGAAAGAAAGCTCTTATTTCGCAGACGCTGCATGTTTTGGTGTATTATATACTAACAACATTTAATCATGGGGTCACAATCCAGTAAATTATGCGAAGAAGAGATTGAGATAAAACACAAAACAGAGCATGATCTACCAAGAAAAGAGAGGAAAGCAATGAAGAAACTGTTAAAGACCAACCCTCACCTTAAAGAAGTTAAAGCTAAAGCAGTAAATCAGATGTCACCTAGGGAGTGGATGCAAACTAAAATAGGATTTTACTACGTCAAACCATTTTTAAGACATCTCTGAGTGGACAGATAATAAATTTCCCAGAGACGGAAGTTTTGACAAGAGTAAATTAGACTTTATACGAGCATACATAATAGATAATACTGCTGTAATCCAAATTGGGACAAAGAATATATGATAAAGGTATTTAAAGCATGGGAGCTGATGAGTCTTGACGAGTCATCAGCCTGCAAACATGACAAAAAAGCTAATGAAAAAGAAGAAACTTAATTTTACAATGACGCAAGACACAATGAATAAGGAGCAAGTACAAGAGGAGAAAACACAAATGATTAAGACAACACCAGTAAATAAGTTGTACCCTAACATAGATGACATTATATCTCTGCCCGAATATGAATCTGATGATGAAATCATGGAATGGATGATTTTATGTACAGAAAACAAAACTAAATCTTGCACGCCGAAAAAAGTTACCGCATCTTTGATATTTCCAGTGGAAAATGTGTCTAACCAAATTAAGGGCTGGAGAAAACAATGTACTTTACAATGGATAGAAAACTGTAGGAAAATGTTTGATGCGATACCTAGTAAGTGTCAGGGGGACAGTGATAGAATTAGGACGCAACAAATCAACTATCTGAAGGAGGCAATGTCCTGCGAATTTAAAAAGTGTTTTGCCATACTGAAGAGAGGACAAGAAATAGATATTAATGAAGTATCTAAATGCATGATCGACAGTTTCAAGAGAGTGTTGAAACGTTATGAGCAAGCACAGGGTCTCACATTAGATGTGGAGAGATTTAAAGATTCTAAATACATTCGAGCGGTAATTAACAGTATTACGGATAAAGATGCGGAAATTCTTTATGACTTTATAAGGACATATATACAATATCAAGAGGAGCAAGAGAAACACTCAGCGGACAAAGAAACTACAAATGTTGCACTTCCACTAGTGACGTATGATGATAGAGTTTTGGATAAACCTTTAACTCTGAGTGAAATATCACAAATTACACGGGATGCTCCTAAACCACTAATAAATCCCACAGCCTTTCTGAACTGGTGGACAACGGCTTTAATGCATAGCGCGATGTCAGGGAGAGATGTTTGTTACATATTAACGACTTTAATGCCAAACATTAGTGTGGACAAATTGATAGAAGCATGTGAAACATTAAATTTTGAGAATGATGGTCCTCTTGAACATGAAACTCGTCTAGAGAAGAAATACCCATGGTTAGAGAGAGAGAGACATCACGCAAATTTTGAACTGTAAACGTAAATCCAATGAACCAATGTTTGAATATGCAGCAAGATTTCAAAAATGCTGGAAAGAACAGGCCAAATTAGAAATAAAGGAGGACAAAGATCCTTTTTTCACTGCCATGTTTCTAAACGGATTAGATCAAAATTCTTCTTACACTCTGAAAATTGCTGCACCAGATGTTTACTCTTTAACTCCACAGCACAGGAATTGTTAAAGAAAAGAAGGGAGTTAGATGCCATTAGGTTGTTTGAAAAGAATTTAAGTATGACACAGGCTTTGCAACTAATTTGGCAGGTTTCCAAAACAGCCTGAAAATAGTATTTTCAAAACAGTATTTTCCAAATTCAGTTGATCCTCCATTTTCAAATAAGATGACTACTCAAAAGGAAATGGATGAAAATACACCTTGTTTTTACATGTCTCCTCATGGTCTTGTATTATTGTGGAAAACAATAACCAAAGAGATTCGATTCTTTGTATGTGCGGTACGAACAGACTATACTGATATTGATCCAGTACTGAAATCATGCATTGAATACCTTGAGAAAGCACCAGATAATAAAGATCAAAACAAAGATTATGTCATATGGTCTTATGATGTGGAACCAATTAACTTCTTTATTAAACCATTGCAGCATAACATGAGATCATTGATCGTGGAGAACGAGATGAAAGAAATTCAATTGAAAACGCCATCTACATTAGCGTCAGTTCCAACAGAATTATGGGCACTGCATGCTAATCATGTTGGATTATTAAATATACCACCTTATCGAGCTAAAATTAATCCCAACAAATATCCGGTCTATGTTAAAGAATATCCACTTTCTAGAGAAAAGGAAGAAGGAATTAGACCGGTTATTGAAAGCTTACTGCAACAGGGAGTAATTGTTAAGAGAAGATCCCAAAATAATACGCCGATAAACCCAATACTAAAGCAAGGAACAAATAAATATAGGTTCACACAAGACTTACGAAAAGTTAATGAAGCAGTTTATTCTATTGCACCAGTAGTACCAGACGGTAACTCCATTCTAGCAGCATTGCCAGCAGACTCAAAATTCTATACAGTAGTAGATTTATGCTCAGCATATTTCTCTATCCCTGTACATCGGGATACACAAGATTTGTTTGCATTTACATTCAAAAACGAACAGTATGTATGGAGGTGTTTGCCAATGGGCTTTGTTGATTCAGCGACTGTATATGCCTCAGCAGTTAATATGCATCTGGCTCAATTGACCTTACCTGGACCATCTACGCTGTGTGTTTATATTGACGATATCCTCATAGCATCACCAACTGAATCTCACTGCCTCCAAGACTCTATTGCTTTCTTAAAGCATCTTGCTGTAGGTGGCTTCTCTTACAAAGCTGCAGTTTTGCCAGCCAGCGGTCAACTATCTGGGCTTTGTTTTACGAGATGGATGCCGATACTTGTCTCCAGAACGAGTGAAAGCGATAAAAGATATCCAGAGACCAAAGACAAAGACTGAACTGTTATCATTTCTGGGTCTGGTGAACTATTGTAGAGCATGGTTAGCTGATTATGCGACATATGACTCTGTATTGCGCAAGGCAACCATCAAGGATGCTTCAAACGACATCCAATGGAATGAGGAAATGAAACAAGCTTTTTCGTCACATCAAATACCTTCTTTGCACAGCTCCAGCATTGGGACTGCCGGATTACAAGCTAACTTTTCACCTCTATGTGGCAGAGAATGGTACTGTCGCATCTGCAGTGTTAGCGCAGATGCATTGTGACAGGTCAAGACCCGTTGCATATTACTCCAAAACACTACCATTAATCGTACAAGGCATGGTTCCTTGTTTACGAGCTGTTGCCGCTGCTGCTATCATGGTGGAGAAAGCACAAACGATAGTCTTAGGACATCCGTTGGTATTACATACAACACATGTGGTAAACTGTGGTAAAATTATTTTGCTCAACATAACGACACAACATATGACTAGCCAGAGACGTAGTAATTATGAACACATTTTAACAGGAACTCAAAATCTTACTATCTCAACCACAACACACCTTAACCCCGCGCTACATTTAAAGGCATTACTACATGGCGAAAATAAAGAACAAGAGGAAGTTGAACATGATTGTATGGAATTGATTAACTCTACTTCCAGTGTGAGAGCAGATTTGCAACAAACACCATTAGACATTAATGACATCATCTTATTCTGTGATGGATCATCAATGAGACCAGATGATAAAACCACATTAGCAGGTTATGCAATTGTTGATAATCAAGATAAATGTATTGAAGCATATAGGCTACCTGTTTCATCAGCACAAGCAGCAGAGCTGATAGCTTTAACTAGAGCATGTATTCTAGCACAAAGACTGCACCAATATATACAGATTCAAAATATGCATTTTCAGTGGCGCATGACTTCAGTAAAATTTGGGAAAATAGAGGATTTATAACAACTTCAGGCAAACCTATTCATGCTACTTTGGTGAAGGACCTATTAGCAGCCATGATGTTACCAGAACAACTTGCTATAGTCAAGTGTGCAGGGCATTCTAAAGGAGAATCAGAAGTGGCAAAGGGAAATAACTTAGTAGACAAATATGCTAAAGAAGCAGCTTTAAGTGCATCCTTCCCACCATGGTTAAACACAACTCTAACGGTAGTACAAACAACTAATCCACCTTATACGGTTAATGATTTAATTGCATTTCAAACACAAGCCCCGGAGGCAGAAAGAAAGTTATGGTTAAAGAAGAACTGTCACAAAGATGTTGATGATTTGTGGAAATTCAAGGATAAAAGAGTGGCTTTACCTAAGCTAGCATATGATCCTTTAATTGCGTATGTACACGGAATAACATGTGAATTACAAAGCGGTGACAGATTACATATCTAAATTGTTTTTCACGATAGGTTTGAAAAAACATGTTAGAAGGTATATTAATAGATGCTTAATTTGCACACGATGTAATCCACATAATAATCCACCAAGACAACATTTGCCAAGACCAGAAGGACCTTTTCAATCATTACAAATTGATTTTACATATATGCCTAAATGTCGAGGTTATGCATATCTACTCGTGATTGTGGATCGATTTTCCAAATGGCCAGAGGCTTTCCCGACGAAAAAAGAAAATGCTCAAACTGTAGTTAAGTGTATAATGGAACATATTATTCCACGTTTTGGGATACCTGAAAGTATCGATTCAGATAATGGAACTCCATTCACGTCGAGAGTAACTAAGCTACTTGCAAAATCATTGGGAATCAAATGGAATTTTCATATTCCTTATCATCCACAAAGTTCAGCTCAAGTAGAGAGAACAAATAGGACAATTAAGAAAAAAATTGATAAAAGTGCATCAATCTAGACAGTTAAATTGGATAGAGGCATTACCATTGACACTCTTGTCTATGAGAGCAATGCCGAACAAAACTACTGGATTGTCGCCACATGAAGTGTTAATGGCACAGCCTTTTCCTCTAGGAGTCGAGATGAACGAGAGAGCACCAGTGGATCTGACACAACTACAAGAATCACAACAAAATTACATTAAACATTTATTTTCTTTTGTTTCTCAGTACTCTCAGCAGGTATTTGACACTCTTCCTTTCCCAGCTGATACGCCTACACATAACTTCCAACCAGGTGACTACGTGCTAATTCGGAGTCTGAAGCCTACTGTAGGAGAACCACGTTACGGACCGCCAACTCAAGTTCTGATGGTGACAAGGACCGCCGTCAAGGTCAAAGGACAACCACAATGGATCCCCGCATCCAGAATGAGGGCGGCACCTTCGACTGTAATCGAGGCGACAGAGGCGAATACGGCAACACTGGAAAAGCAAGAAGGGGAGTAATTAGAGGGCGTGAACACGAGAGAAACACGCATGACACATCTACCATTTTAAAGTTTGTTAAAATAACTAACCCCAAAGTTATTCTAAGTATTATTGCATGCGGCATGATATTTACTTGCATAGTTATAAAATGTAATGTAGAAGGAAGTAACATGAATGAAGAGAGTGATGAAGGAGGTAAAAGCATGTGGAATGGAGGAAAAGAAGAGAAGAGTGAATGGATGAGGAGAATGACTAATCGCATGAAGAGAGCGACAAAGTCAAAGATTGTGGAACCTAGACCGTACATGGAAGTAGGAATGATGGATCATACACCAATGACTGATTTTGAAATACAATGTCTGTATTACCCACTAACAGCAGAGGCAACCAAACCCTACTACATCAATAAAGTCACATATATCACACTTGAACCAAATAAAGTAGAGGTGCAAGTAGAGTACCAATCAGTAGCAAATGAGACAATTGTAACTCAAGTATTTGTATTGAGTGCATTGTCATCAAGGCCGAGTGTAGATTTCTGCAACGACGTATGGCAGAATTTGACACCAAAATTCTACGTACACAGAGATCCAGGCGCGTACACAGACTTTCACTCCATTGTATTGAAAGCTGAAGTAATTATATATATACACATGCATATACACACACACATATATACACATACTCGCCAGTTATCCTTTCCCCACTCTGGATAATGTGATTTGGTCGTGTGGAGAGAATGTGTATACTTATATGCCACCAAATTGGAAGGGAGTATGTGCACGGATTCCCAAAACAGCTAAATTTACACTAAAGATAGAAGCTGAAGGAGATAAAATAGGCGTTGAAGACACTAAAGAAATAGACTGGCCAAATACAATACAATCTAGTGATGAAAGAGAACAACATCATGTATAAAGTAGTACAATATGCAATTTATTCCAATATCTCAATTAGTCAACCAAATGGACAGGATCTTGTGAGTATTCACGTGACTAAATTTCAAGCACCAGGAGATAACCCATCTCTTATGGGATGAGGGACCCTTCTATGAGAAACACATTTATGATATGCCATATGATTTATTGGCTACTCCGGTGAAGTCATCAGCAATAGTTAATGACACGGACATTTTTGACGTATGTATCAGGGGAAAGCAAGATAATGACACAGAAGGTCAAGATATGGGATCCGTGCAGGTTGATAAATGCAGATACATCATGGACAAAGGGAATGATTACGCCCAGTTAGCATTTATGGGAGCACCTGTGATGGAAGGATTTTATTGATGCTGTGGAGAACATGTTTGGGATAGTCTCCCACCCAGATTTAAGGGAAGATGTGGAATTTGCATGTTACATGATGTCACTTATGTAGTAGAGCCCGTAGAATACATTAGAAACAATGGGACTTCATCTAGAGTCAAAAGAGAAGTTAGTGAAGTAAGAGGATAATACACCTGAAGAATACAGATCCTCAACGTTTGGCTGAACAATATTATGCATTAGATGAAGGATATCAAATCTACACGCATTCTCAAATGGTATTTGCATCTATATTTTGGAATACGGAATTACAGTACAGTAATCATTATCTTATAATAAACATTGATGTAAACAACATTGTAACAGGAAGATTGAGGATAAGATGGAAGGGAAGATTTTATATGTACTATGTGTATTTTATAGCATGTGTATGTAAGATGCTACATGTATGGCCATATATGTTAATCTCATACCCTTTTGAAAAAAAAAAGTAAAAGAAAAAAAGGGGGAATTGTTAGTATGACTTTTATATGAACTTATGTATTTTTGTGGACCTTGTATGATGGACAGAGTATGGACACATTCCACAGTCTACATGTCTTCATAGGTAATAAGGTATAGCTATTTGAGGGGCCCTTACATACATAAATAATGGGTCCACGGTGAGATTGGAGCCATTCCAGATGTGAAATTGTATGACAAGATGTCAATCATGTGGTAAATGATACCCCAAATAATATGCAGAGCCGAGAAGAAAACATGTTATGCAGATGATTAGGTACAGATGTGTACTCCTATATAAGCTATGTAGAGACAGCAGTACAATGTCCAAACCTACTTTGTGTATGGATGGAACCGATGTACATCGACTAATAAACGTCTACAAAATAAGAACTTCGCCAGCTCTTCCTTTTGAAAGATAATCATCCCACATCCATCCTTTCACTTACTCTTAATACCGGCCCTAAACACCCAACCCTACTTGCCTCACCTCACTACCTACCCTTAATACTTACCAGAATGCCGGTCCTTAATATCCAACTCTACTTTATCTCGCTACTTACCAGAACATCAGTCCTAAATACCCAACCCTACTTACCCTACCTCGCTACTTACCCTTTATGCTTACCACAATACTGATCCTAAATGTTCAACCCTACTTGCCTTGCTACTTACCCAATATTAAACACGTAAATTAATATTAATACCTGCGTATTTTAATACTTACCGGAGGCCACCATATACTCTAAATCCCCATAAATGGGACTGCTACTACAACTCCAACCAATTGGCTATGGGACACACTCCCTAACCCTAACCCCTAACCCTTCCTTCAAATTTTCTCACAACCCCTAAATTCTCCATCCCTTAGTCCAGTTTAGGTGAATAGGCCGTGGATAAACCAGGACCTAGGACTACCTTACACTTGGATTCCCCCATTGGACCTATAATAAAGCGGAAAAGACTCTGAAGAACAAATTCATCCTAACCTGGGGGATTTAAATCTTTAGACCTTCCAACTTACCCTTTAAATTACCTCTCTCAACCGACTTTTTTAGACTTTTCCACTTACCGGAATTTTAGTCCTTTACCTTACAATATTTCTACAAAATTGACTTCAGTCCCATGGTACCCATGGTTAGACAAAAGACATAAAGAAGAACACATTAGAGAAATGGCTGATTTTCTTCAAAAGAATGCGGCGCAAGAGAGAGACATCACACAAATTTTGAACTGTAAACGTAAATCCAATGAACCAATGTTTGAATATGCAGCGAGATTTCAAAAATGCTGGAAAGAACAGGCCAAATTAGAACTCCACAGTTCTAATTTTAATCTTTAACTCCACAGGAATTATTAAAAAAAATAAGGGAGTTAGATGCCATTGGGTTGTTTGAAAAGAATAGAAGTATGACACAGGCTTTGCAACTCAACCAAGAAGAGCACACATACAATTTGGCAGGTTTCCAAAATAGCCGAGGCAGAGGCAGAGGCAGAGGAAATGCAGCTTGGGGTGAGAGGCAGAGTTGGGCCCCCACACAGAGAGGAGGTTACAGACAGATGACATGAAGGGGGAGAAACTTTAACAGGAATGGGATTGGACGTGGAGCAAGGCAAAATCCATCTGATGTATGCAATTATTGTCAACAGATGGGACATTGGTCAAGAGATTGTGAACTAAAATGGCAGGAAGAAAGTCAAAGACAGACATACACAGGAACAAATTTTACTAAATTTTCTACACGCCCATACACACAACCTCGAACACAGACACAGAACCAACAGTATGAAACAGCCACTGCAGGAAATGTGATATGGAATGCATGACTCAGCCAACAGAGAGACATGGATGATTTAAACTCACAGCATGCTAAAGTGATAATTAATACACCTCAATTACAGATTTCTAGCAAACCATCTGAAATACCACAGTTAACTTTGCGTATTGCAGGTAAAAGGATTCCTTTTTTAGTGGATACTGGAGCTACTATGTCATGTTTGAGAAGAAAAGATTTGAAGTGTCCAGTTAGTAATGAAGTTGTTAAGTCAATTGGCATTTCTGGAGTAACTCAAACTGAACCACTGTCTATACCATTGACAACCTGTGTGGATGAATACCAATTTCAACATTCATTTATAGTGAGCAATACAACACCAATGTCACTATTAGGAAGAGACATCTTGAGTAAATTAAATGCAGTTATTTCATGCTCTCCAGATGGATTGGAGATCCACATTCCAGCAGATAGAGTTCATCAACTGTTGTCTCATAGTATTGGAACAGCTTACACAGCCACATCCACTTTAACTAATGATTTAATTTACAGATTGTTTACTATGGACGAAATTAAGAAACTAGCAGCATGTCAACAAGCAGCTGCAGCCAAAATTTTACATTTTTTTAACCCTAACCCGGAGGCAGAAAGAAAGTTATGGTTAAAGAAGAACTGTCACAAAGATGTTGATGATTTGTGGAAATTCAAGGATAAAAGAGTGGCTTTAGCTAAGCTAGCATATGATCCTTTAATCGCGTACGTACATGGAATAACGTGAATTACAAAGCGGTGACAGATTACATATCTAAATTGTTTTTCACGATAGGTTTGGAAAAACATGTTAGAAGGTACATTAATAGATGCTTAATTTGCGCACGATGTAATCCACATAATAATCCACCAAGACATGAACATTTGCCAAGACCAGAAGGACCTTTTCAATCATTACAAATTGATTTTACACATATGCCTAAATGTCGAGGTTATGCATATCTACTCGTGATTATGGATCGATTTTCCAAATGGCCAGAGGCTTTCCCAAACTGTAGTTAAGTGTTTAATGGAACATATTATTCCACGTTTTGGGATACCTGAAAGTATCAATTCAGATAATGGAACTCCATTCACGTCCAGAGTAACTAAGCTACTTGCAAAATCATTGGGAATCAAATGGAATTTTCATATTCCTTATCATCCACAAAGTTCAGCTCAAGTAGAGAGAACAAATAAGAAAAAAGAAAAAATTGATAAAAGTGCATCAATCTAGACAGTTAAATTGGATAGAGGCATTACCATTGACACTCTTGTCTATGAGAGCAATGCCGAACAAAACTACTGGATTGTCGCCACATGAAGTGTTAATGGCACGACCTTTTCCTCTAGGAGTTGAGATGAACGAGAGAGCACCAGTGGATCTGACACAACTACAAGAATCACAACAAAATTACATTAAACATTTATTTTCTTTTGTTTCTCAGTACTCTCAGCAGGTATTTGACCCTCTTCCTTTTCCAGCTGATACGCCTACACATAACTTCCAACCAGGTGACTACGTGCTAATTCGGAGTCTGAAGCCTACTGTAGGAGAACCACGTTACGGACCGCCAACTCAAGTTCTGATGGTGACAAGGACCACCGTCAAGGTCAAAGGACAACCACAATGGATCCCCGCATCCAGAGTGAGGGCAGCACCTTCGACTGTAATCGAGGCGACAGAGGCGAATACGGCAACACTGGAAAAGCAAGAAGGGGAGTAATTAGAGGGCGTGAACACGAGAGAAACACGCATGACACATCTACCATTTTAAAGTTTGTTAAAATAACTAACCCCAAAGTTATTCTAAGTATTATTGCATGCGGCATGATATTTACTTGCATAGTTATAAAATGTAATGTAGAAGGAAGTAACATGAATGAAGAGAGTGATGAAGGAGGTAAAAGCATGTGGAATGGAGGAAAAGAAGAGAAGAGTGAATGGATGAGGAGAATGACTAATCGCATGAAGAGAGCGACAAAGTCAAAGATTGTGGAACCTAGACCGTACATGGAAGTAGGAATGATGGATCATACACCAATGACTGATTTTGAAATACAATGTCTGTATTACCCACTAACAGCAGAGGCAACCAAACCCTACTACATCAATAAAGTCACATATATCACACTTGAACCAAATAAAGTAGAGGTGCAAGTAGAGTACCAATCAGTAGCAAATGAGACAATTGTAATGCAAATATTTGTATTGAGTGCATTGTCATCAAGGCCGAGTGTAGATTTCTGCAACGACGTATGGCAGAATTTGACACCAAAATTCTACGTACACATAGATCCAGGCGTGTACACAGACTTTCACTCCTGCTGTCCAGAGAAGGTCACCACAAGTATGCGTAAATGCGATAACAGGTATCGTACACTATGACCTAGGAGTTACTAAAGGGTGTAGAAGTAATTATATATATATATATCACGCTCAGACTGTAATTAGTACTAGAAAAATTAATCATTCCCTGGATGTAAAAAAGTTAAAGACTTCATTAACAACAAAAGTGACAACAGCACTACCTTTAAAAACATTATGGTTTTGGCTCAAAACTTCAAACTGACAGCACAAGTACAATTACTAAAAAAGGGCTTGACTTTCATTCCCACAATTAAAATTCACAAAAAAACAAAAGGCACAAATTACGATTGACATCCAAATTTACCATAGAAGGCTTAAATTAGCAGCATATTTTGAAGGAAAAAGGAAAACAGAACCCTTACCGTTCACAACACAGTCTAATTGGACACCACACTTAGGATCATTACCACCACCAATTAGATCCCTAATTCAAGATGATAAACATGCCACTAAAAAATTCAATTGCAGGACCAAAGACAAGCCCAATTCATCCTCAGCAGAGGTTATTGTCACATATTGCCAAGATTTTCTGTTGGTGTTTGGATTTTAGTTTCGTTCCTGTTTTATTTTTAAATGTTTTCTCCTTTCCCTTCACACCTGTCCTGCATTGTCCTCATTAGCCCTTCCTTGCTCCTACTGTCTTTCCCAGCCAATCACTCTCAGCCTGCCCTTGTATGTTGCCACCTGTTCCCTCTTGTCTGATTAGTTCAGTTTGTATTTTAGTTGAGTTTTGACTTCAGTCCTTGTTGAATCATCTGTTTTGTGCTGTTCTGTTCAGTCCTGCTCTGCATGGCTCTGCATGGCTCTGCATGCAGTTTTGCTTTTTGACCCTCCACCTTTTGGGGTTTTTGCCTGCACACTTCTAATAAAGAAGTTTTCTTCAGACCTGCTTCACCTTTAGTCTCTGCATATGGGTCCACCTGCTCTCCCATCCCTGTGAGTTATGGCATTAAAGCAATTGGAAAAACAATAGCCATATTGCCATCAAACCGGCAGATAAGGGTAGTGCTGTTGTGATTATGGACAGGGAACAATATAAATAGGAGGCCCAAAGACAACAGAACAATCCCAATCATTACAAGAAACTTCAAAGTCCTATTTTCTATTAAACTATAACAATGGTGACCCAGATTCTGGAACAAATGTGTATTGAAGGTTTCATTAACCAAAAACAATACCTGCTAGGTAGTGTGGATCCATGCCCAAGAAGGTTTTATCTACTACCTACAATTTATAAAGATCCTGCACAATGGAGCAAACCTTGTGAAATTCCTCCAGGTTTCCCCATTGTATCAGACTAATAGTGAAACATACCAAACAGCAGAATTTATCAAACATTATTTTAAACCTATTTCTGATAAGCATCCAGGTTATATTAAGGGCACGTATGATTTTCTAAAGAAAATCCAAAAAGTCCAGCTACCTAAAGGCTCCATGTTGTAATCACAACATATTCCAAACAGAGTCCGAATCTGACACAAATTCTTAGAAAAAACTATGTCAAATTCCTGGGTAGTACCAGAGCGCTCCAGAAACACAAAATTATCTCAGCCTATTGCAGGAACCAGAATCTGCAGGACATATTGGTACACAGAGAGTTAAAACCAATCAGGAATACTATGAAGAAACAAAATATGGAATATAAACACATTGAGTTTGTGACCAACTTACAGTCCAAAATGAAAATCAAACTTGGGCCTCCCCTTTGTGTAAAAATTAAGAAATGTGTTTATTAAATTTATTGTTCCAAGTGTACTATGAAATATGTTGAAGAAACCAAAAATTCAATCCAAATCACATTAATTAAACATAAGTACAATATTGGACACCAAAAAAGGACAGATACACACTTTGTACGACATTTCATCAGACACAAAGTGGAGTCACAGGATTACAAACTAATCCTTTATGGACAGACAGACAGAAACAGGAAAAACTGTGGATTAATACACTTGGAACAAGACACCTGTGAGGCTTGAATGAGTAGTGAGGAGCACTGAACGCCCTACCCAGGATGGCCCGTACACTATGTGGAACTTGACGATGTTGCGTTGCTGGATTTCTCAATTTCCCCTAACCCTAACCCAGGAATTTGTGAGGATTCTTAACAATCACCACAACCTAAATTAAGGTCAAACCGGAGACACACAGAACACTGATCAACTTCTTGGATACAGTGGTTTACAAAGGCCCAGACTTCACACATACTGGCATTCTGCATACCAAGGTTTATTTTAAACCAACGGATACCCATTCCCTCTTGCATAGCCTTTCTCCTGTGTTAGCTTTTCTGTTACCATCCCTGGTGTTAACGGGTCGGTTTTGACCCGTGTCTTAAATCAGCTTTAAAATACATTAAAAACAATAACCTATCATCCAATTTTTTTGTCATCTCTTGGTTACATTGTTAGGCTTCCTTATCCATGAAAATGTTGGGTTTAATATTTTTGGTGTAGGTATCTGGGCCTTTTTTTTTATCAGTATACCTCTCGATTTCAGTAAAAAAAAAAAGAAAAATTAACCTCGAGAATCATATAAATAAATAAATAAATAAATAAATAAATAAATAAATAAAAGGCTGTTGTGTTATCTGAATATTACTGAGGGGTATAGAAAACATCTCTGAAATGAATTTGCTTGATTTATTTTTTAATTTTAAAATTAACTATAGTAACATCTATGGTGTTATGGATCAGTTTCGACCCATACATATTTTCTTCAAGAAAATGCAAAAAATATTTTTGTCAGCTATAGAACGTAACATAAACACATTGAAACACAAAACAGGTCATAACACAAAATATTGATTTGCAAGTACAAACAAACAACAACCAATCAAACAAATCAAACCAATAGAAATCAATTACTACTTCCAAAACTATTAGAAAGCTAAATCAGAGAGCCTGTGTGAGTGAGAGACATGCAGACCTACAAGTGAGACTACTTGGACCGGCCACCTGTGTACAGAAAGCAATGAGATGTATGGATCCTGTTTCCAGGGATAATTTTTACAGAATGTTAAATGTATGGACTTTCAATGAATTAGGCGATCAGCAGGAGCAGCCTCAGCACCAGTGACCTCCTCATCAGACTCAGATGTGTCTGTCTTCTGGCTGGTACTCCACATTGTCCTCTTCCTCAGAAACTTGCTCCTCTGAATCGCTATGCTGATCTGTGTCTTCTTCATTTTCTCCAAAAATGTTATCTAGAACTGGCTCATCGTAAATCTTTTAATTTTTGCATGCTGCAAATTAGAGATGTGCCCTCTGCAAGTCAAATGAGTGAAGTGACCTCACATGTCTGGATATGCCCGTCTTTGTTTGTTTTGTTTTTTTGCAGCTATACTGGACAAATGAGCATCCCCTGAAGCTCACATGATTGGGAGAGGAGGTGGCTGTCAGTGTGTTGTTGGCTGCACTTATGATTTCAATTTTGGCTCTAATTATTGCTTTATAATCTTATTTTAACACCACAAAGGACATAATTTCAACCACAGCATTTTATGTTTGTTTAATTTTGTTGAAATCAAGGTTCCTGACAAAGTCAATAAGCCTTGATGCAATAAACAAATTTTAAGTGATTCTTTTATGCATTTAAAAACTAAAACAGGTCGGTGCCAACCCTAACACAAGAGGAAGGATAGACAAAGCTTCCACCCCAGACATGTCTTCAAGGGAATCCTCAAGTCCCAATTGATGAGATTTGGCAGGATATGCTCAAGAGAGGAGGATAAGATATGGGCACCTGAAACCCTCTTTCGAGTATTGAGAAAAAGAGGATACTTGAGATCCTTTCTTCGGACAGCCCAAAAGGAGGTCAACAAGAACATAACCCTGGAAATATACAAAGATGAAAGTGTATTGTGGTTATTGTCATTATTATTATTATTATTATTATTATCACATTGTTGTTGAATTAGTTGCTAGATTTCTTTATATAACCCCTTGTTTATATTGTTCAATAAAGTCTGTTTAATTAAAATATGTGAAGAACATGATAGACAAGAAAAAGGGAACAAATTCAGGGCCAATGCCACAAGGGGAACTTGTGTTCCTCCAAGGTTAAAGCCAGAATATATCCCAGGTTTGATTCTTCCCTATTATTTACCTATCTGATATAAAATAAAAATTCTTGTAATTAAAATATACACCCAATAATGGTTCTTAATCTACGCTCAATGTTTGAATGTCAATTATTAGAATAACACCACCCTACCACCATGCTCGTCTCTCTTCTCCTTCCTCTTCTGAGTTTCTTCCTCTCCTCCACTCTTCCCTCACAAGGAGGGAGTAGGGGGAGGCAGAGTATACGGCCCGATCCGGCAGGGGAGAATATTGTCCGAACAGACATGCCTCCCTGACTCTGTCTCCCCCACAAAAAACTCTCCACTTATCCTTCATGAGTCCAGCTTAATCGACTACACTCATACCACCTTGGATCTAGCTTTACCCCCACTCCCACCCTAACCCTAACCCTGGCCCTGACTCTGACCCAAACCCTAACCCTAACCAATCTCTCTACATAGGGGCATCACAACTGGCAAGTGTCATATACTAAACTAACAGTCTATCTCTGGCCTTTCAAAAAATGCATAAATCAAGAGAAACATAAAAAAACCACGAGTGTGACTCACAGTCAGGAATGGGATTACACTAACAAACTTTTTCTAAAGTTTGAATTGCGAGACTACAGCAGTGTTTCCTGCGGCCGTGCGGTGTATGGGGCACAGGAAATTACTTTCAAATTTAAAGTGGAATATTTGATACGACATTAAAGACTAAGAAATTAAATCACCAAGATAAGACTCACTGTGAGCACATCCGGGAAACACGTGAAAGCGGGTAAGTTACAGCTCAGGCTGCAGCTCGCGTACCGCTCACACTGCTCTTTGAAAAGCAAGACACACTGTAAACACACACAGGAAATGCGTGAAAGCGGGTAAGTTACAGCTCAGGCTGCAGCTCACGTACCGCTCACACCGCTTTTCGAAGATATTTCATCCTCTCTTCAAAATAACACTTTCAAGACTGCCTCGGTCAGGGTTCTAAAATAGATTCTAAAAAAAAAACAATTTGGAAATTAAAAATGCCAAAATAAAATCCAATTGGCTTTGGGACACACTCCGAAGCTTGATCAACCTCTGGAGGGCCTCCCTCGGCTGAGGGTGTCTAGTGATAATGGCCGAAATGCCCAATGATCCTCCACTACTGTTGTGTCCCAAAAAAGACCTCTTAAAATTAATTAGAGAATAATTAAATACATGAATGAATAAATAAATACATCAATAAATAATAAATAATGTACGGATAAATAAGCAAATTAATTGATTAATACACAGACAACTGGATAAATAGTGACTCATTGATTGGTTGATTAATTATTAATTAATTTATAATAAACCACATCGGAAGAAATCTAAATACAGAAACACTATCCTGACGTCAGATACAAAACCAGATTAAGAATTTTAATTAAGACGACCACATCTACATAACAAGGAGGACCCCTGATCAATTTTTAAACCCAGGTGGGGACTTGTGTAACCCTAACCCTAACCCTGACCCCGACCCCGACCCCGACCCTAACCCTGACCCTGACCCTGACCCTAACCCTAACCCTCGGTTTTCAGTGGAACTTAGTTCTTCACCCAACCCTGGTGATCTTGGAAACCTCCAGGGGGACTTTGGCTGGTTATGTACACTGTAAAAAAAAAAAAAATCACAATTTAAATTTACTGTATGATTTTACCATTTTTTTTCCTTAAATGTAAATGCCATAGAAACACAGTTAATTATTTTTATCAAATATGTAGTTTTTTAATAGGATTATTCAATTGTTTAATGGTCTGGAGTGTTAAATTACATTGAAATTCTATATAAAAATACAAAATTTTCACATCCTATTGCTGAATGTAAAATTAAGGTAACTTTCTAGGTTATTTTTTACAGCAAAACTCTAAATTGAATGCAAAAAAATCTTAAAAAATAAATTGTAAAAAAACTGTAAAGTCATGCAACAAAAGTTGCCAAACATTTACTGTAATATGACAGTAAAAAACCTTTGGTTATTCTACGGAGAATTAAAAAAAAAATAGATATTTACTGTAGACATTGTCTGCATTTTTACAGTCCAACTGTTGTAAAATAAATAAAAATTGTCATTATAAAAGAGGTCTAGAATGTTAAACGGATGTATAAATCTGCACAAAAAATGGAAAATATTGCAGAAATACATTAAAATGACCTAATTTAAATACAGGCTTGTTTTTATACAGTATTGTTTTGTAAATTCATAAGATTATCCGATTCATCCATAAGAACGCTATTGTATTTAGGTCTTGATGCAAAGTATATTGGTGTTGGGGCTATATATCAAAATCAAATGGTCATAATGGTCATGTGTGTTTTTGTATCCTATGTTCCATCCTGGTTTTAGAGCCTGAAAGACCTCTTAATGATTGACATTTACAATTATGTCCCTTGCCTGTTTACGTAGACATGAATAAATCACAGATGTTGGTATAATGGTCTGCCAAATCCTAGCAGTAGAGTAGGACTTGTATATAGCTTAACAGTTATTTGAAGAGGGGTTAACAGTGGTACGGAGACATGTAGGTTTAGCCATGCCTGTTTAAGCACTGTATCAGCCTTTCAACTAGCCTGAACATGAACTGTCACTGCATGGCCTCAGCCACTCCACAGCCCAACTAGACAACCCACAACCAAGAGCTCTTCTAAGTATAGTTGGATCAATCAATGTAATGATTGTGACAGATTAAACACACTTGATACACCTTAAAAAATATCATGTATTAGTACAGTAAAGCCCGACTGTGGGACTTTTATTTCCCCCTTCTGGCAGTGAGAGTAAAAAAAACACTGTCAACTCATGCCTATGTCATAGGCTCCGCTGCAGCCTACTCCGTCACTACTGTAAAACGGTGGATACATTTTTTTGAGCATCACCCACCCCCTGCGAAATGAGTCATTTCACTATCAGAATTTGATCCATTTGGTCCGAACGTTTGAAAGTCTAGAAGAGCCGCACGATTAAATTGTTTTATCCCAATTCAAGTTAGCTGAGAGCTAACTGGAACTTAGCCACTCGGCCGGTGGAAGTCTGGTTCACATGCTTTGCCCATAGAGCGCATAGGCCAGCACGGGAATGTCACCACTGCCACAAGATTAAAAACTCGGTATACTGTGAAATACAGAGAGATTTATCTGGCAGTCATAGGCTTATTCAGCATTGCGTGAACTCTGTTGTCTTGTTTTTTATGAATATGTATTATTGATGTATATGCATTTGTATGTTCTATGGAGGTTTTGCACATAATTGGTCTTCATATTTGCATACATAGATTTTTTTCATTGTTAGCGTGTAAACCTTTTGGCCTCTTATCTGACTGTTGCAGTCACAGAATGTGATATGTATAGTGTGTAAATCTAGCACTTATTTGGCTGTTGCAATCACATTGTCATATTTTTCTCCTATTACTTATTAGATGGATTATTTTCTTGTTACTAACTTTCTAATGTATAATGTATTTGCATTTTCTATGGAGGTTTTGCGCATGATTGGTCTACATATATACATACATGAATTTTTATTGTTAGCATGTAAATCTATTGGTCACTTACTTGACTGTTACTAAATATATCATATATTGTGATAGTAAGTCTATCAGTCACTTATTTTGCTGTTACTATCACATGTGTGATATATTAAGATCTATTGGTCACACGTGTGGCTGTTGTAATCACAGAATGTGTTATATTTCCTCCTATTCATTTTTTTTTTACTATTTTCCTTACTAATATTCTTCTGATTAATATTTGTCTCTTGAGGATGGTTGTTCATATTTATGTACATGCACTTGCAGGCAATTTTATTATGGAGATTCTAAACATGATGAGGTTACATATGTTGACCCACATATGTGCTATTTTTATTGTTTGTTTTTCAGGTGGTCACTATCTGGTTGTTGCAATCACATAATGTAATATATCTCCTCGGATGGTTTAATTTTCTTATTAGTACTGTTTTTTTATGATGCCTGTTTGGATGATTTGTAGCAGCTGGTTGTAATCACCTAACCTGACATGCAGATGGTTTGTTACACAGAACCATCTGAGAAGTCGTCCATTGTTTGAAAGAAGTAGTCCAAGTGTTTGGAAAAGGGCAGGCACTTTCAAAAAGTACTTGGCAGGTGACTGGATGAACCATCTGTCTATCACCGTCTATCACCGCCTTACTTTGTGAGACAGCTGGATTTGTGATGCTGATTGGTCCAAACCACCGGTGGATGGATTCCTGTGTGACCTCGTGATGTGATCTTGTGAATCCAGCTGCCTTGCAAGGTAAGTAATCATCAGCAGGTTCCAGGTTGCTGTTTAATAGGGGTCACACCCACAATTGTTTCAGTAATGCTGAGGAAAGCCTAGGACTGAAACGTGTCTGTTTTTTGCTGTTGTGCATCATCAAGTGATATACACTTATTTGTGAGTGCTGACGACTTAATTTGTTATTTTTGTGAAATGCTGCCTGACAGTGTTTTTTGTTATCATACAAATCAACACTGCTTATTTGAGAAAACATCAGTAATTTCATTTCAAAAACTGAAGGGATAGACCCATAATAAAGGCTGTAAATACACTTTAAAATGTTGGAGGCTGTCTCCCAAATCAAATATGCTAGACCACAACTTGAAATGGCATATGTAGCATCCATGTGTCTTTTCCTTGTGAAGGCCTCAAGAAAGTTGAAAAAACACATAAATGTAAACACAGAAAATGTCTCTCTATAGTCTCTGGGCTTCAGACAGATCAAGAAAGTGCGTGCAGATTCAAACAAATGAGTATTGTACAATCATTGGATGAATCAAGCTGTGGGGAGACGATCTCGACCAATGATATTGTTTTTGAGTTCTGGGGGCGGGTCCGCCCGGCGTGATTCATCCAATGACTGTGCAGCATTTAGTTGTTTGAATATATGCGCACTTTGTTGATCTCTGTCTGAAGCACAGACTATAGAGATAATTTCTCTGGATAACTTAACGCAAGTCATTTCCCAAGCCTGTTGATTCAAGGATGATGATTCACATTCAGCTTTCACTAAAGGTAAGGTAACAATTTTTTTTTCTTCATATGAAAAAAATCTAACCTAAAAAAACTCAAACCTAACCACAGCCCTAAACCTAACCCTAACTCTAACCCTAACCCCTTAAAATAACATCTTTTTCACCCCCCTAGGGAACTATGAGACCTAGGAGCTTCAGACCTGACTGGCCATGCTAGGGTAACCTAGCGGTGTTAACAAATAGTCTGTGGCGGTCAGGTGGTAAGTATGTGGCCCCCCCTGTGTCCCAACTGTAGGGCAGCACACAGGGTGGGGTGGTTCAGGGCGGCAGGACATTGAACGTGGCCCAGTCTTCTACAAGGGATAGCCTCACTCACGCAACAGCCCATATTGCACCACACACAACAAATTTGACCTTGGCCCCCAATCAATTGGTTTCCTTCAAATTTTCTCACAACCCCTAAATTCTCCATCCCCTAGTCCAGTTTAGGTGACTAGGCCGTTGATGCACCGGGACCTAGGACTACCTTACACTTGGATTTCCCCAGCGGACCCATAAAGCTGAGAAGACTCTGGAGAACGCATCGATCCTAACCATGAGGATTTACATTGTTAGACCTTCCAACTTACCCTTTAAATTACCTCTCCCATGAAGATTCCAACCAATTTGACTTTTCCACTTATCTTATCTCTACAAAATTGACTCCAGTCATACCGTAACATGTACTTTAATGCTTACCTTTATATTTATTGTAATACCTACCTCAATTTATGTCTCTTAATAATTGATTATAAATTAATACTTACTTTGTTATTACTTTGATAATTTGTTCATGCTTTAGGACCTTTAATAACTTGATACTTACCTTAATACTTAACTCTACTTACCTTTACTTTAATACTTATCCTTAATACTTATCTCAGATACCTAAATACCGACCCTAAATACCCAACCTTACTTACCATACCTCGCTACCAAGGCTGGATTAAGAAATCAGAGGCCCTTGGGCCAGACTCTTAGAGGCCCTCACACGTGTGCGCGCACACACACACACACACACACACTTGTATGTGCACCAACACAACAGATGACTAGTTTACTAGTGCACAAGTGTGGACCTAGTAGTTGTTGGAAATTCCTGTACATGCATAGGATTCACACTGACTGGCAACAGCTTATTTTAGGAAAAAATCAACATCTGTAGATAGATTAAGCTTCAGGGGCCGCTGGTTCCAGTGGCATTGTCACTGGCAGGTCCCTGCTGTCATCCGTGGCATCATCCACAGCATTGTCAGCGTGATCACCCACGGGATCATCCGCGATAAGACTGACCTCACCACGGCCGTCAGGCAGGCTCTCCAGGCTGGCTCTCCACTAATGTTTAAGCTTCCACAAGACTTAATGTTAGATGCGGTGAAAAAGCTTGAGATGTTCAGAACGCTCGGCCGGAGTTGCGAATGTCTTTTATCCCTCTCCTGTTTTGCTTTTAATTTAGAGGCTCCACTCTCCCACCGCTTTAACTTTCTTTCCAAGTTTTTCCTTTTAGACTAGCTAACAATCTCAACAACAATAAGTGGCTATATTCAAATTTTGCTGTTATCTGTCATCCGTCTTTTTTTCTTCTTTTTCCCCCTTTTTTTTTAAATCTGTCAACTGTCATCTGTGTACATGTGTACGTCCCATAGACTGTAGGCTCAGACACAGACAGCAAAACAGTCATATTTTTGATTTGCAAATAAATCTGGTAGGCTATAACTTTGTAATTCATCACACACACTTAATGAGGTCTACTCACACAAAAAAAAACCACTAAGTGACAGAGGCCTCTGGGAGCTCGAGGCCCCCAGGCCACGGCCCAGACGACCCAGTTCGGGATCTGGGCTTGCTCGCTACTTACCTCCAATATTAACACGTGCCTTAATAATTAATACCTGCATATTTTAACACCCCCTTTAATACTTACCTTAAATACTTACTGGAGGAATAAAAGGGCAACCATATACTGGGACTGCTACTACAATTCCAACCAATTGGCTTTGGGACACACTCCGAGGCTTGATCAACCTGTGGAGGGCCTCCCTTGGGTGAGGGTGTCTAGTGATAATGGCCAAAACACCCTATGACCCTGGGGTCCACTACTGATGATGTGTACCCAATAAAAGATCTGCTTACTTATCGTTGCTAAATCCAAAATCATCCTAAAACTGCAAAAGATCCACTCACCATTCGTCTGTAAGTCTAATACCATCCTAAAACTACAAAAGATCCGCTTACCATTCATCTGTAAATCCAATGTCATTTTACCTCAATCCTAACTGCAATTTGCCTACCCACCCTAAAATAAAACCCACTCAAACCAGGAACTCCATCCAAAATTACCCTTAACTCAAATTCTTAAGGGAAATTGTGTTGTGATTCTGTCTTGGTCCCTGTTTTGGTGTGTTTCCTCCCTAATCCTCCCCTCTGTCTCCTAGGAGCCGCACAGGAGGGTGGAGCTGCCGGCTCGGCAACGAGGCACACCTGGTCCCCATCAACCTCACAGCGGAGCTATTTAAGCTCAGCCCAACTTCTCCCCAGTGCCGGACCAATGTTGTATGTTAGCTGCTTTTCTCCTGCCCAGAGATTCATGCTCTTGCCGAGTTTCCCGAGCCGCAGCTTTCTGCCCTCCGTGGTTTTCTCCCTGCGTGTAACCCTAAGTTTTTCCTCCCTTGTGGAGCGATTTGGATTTTGTTGTTACCTTTAGTTTCCCGTTGTGGGCTTTTTGGTTTTCCTTAGTGTTTGCTTACTAGATCGTTTTTTCCCTGCTCAAAGGAGATTTTCTGTTTTGGGACATTGTTTTGAATAAACTCCTTTTGACTCAAACTCTGCATGTGGGTTCGGGCTCTGCCACCTTCCGGTCGTAACAAATTGAGTCCCAAAACTAAGGAAAGTGAATATAAGAATTGCAGGCTTTATATAATGTTCATCGGGCAGTGCATTGCCTTTGATTCCCCACCCCAAACTGCCCAGTAGACGGATGAAGCAGGGGGAGTCATTGAGATATCTCTAATTACCTAACCCCCCACCCAGACTCCTAAACCCTCCCTAACCCTAATACCCCCCACCTTAATGCAAAAGACTACCCCTAACCCAAACGCCCCCAACTCTAAAGTACTCCCCCTTAACAGAGTAACCCTAACCCTAGAGGACAGTGCAAATATAATTGATAGAGCACACTGGCCAATGAGAAGCAAGGGGGTGCTAAAGGCCCACCCACCAATAAAAACAAACATTGAGTGGTAAATTGGTTTTGTCAGTAAGAAGAGAAAACAAGGAATTGAGCTGAATTTGTCTTGTTTTTTGCCCAAAATTTTAAAAATGAAAAATGACCTGTTTCTGGTTTTTCCTTGTGTCAATTGTACCGAAAAAACAAACATAAACATAAAACATACCTTGGTCCTGGGCTCATTAACCCTAGATAGGGGGTTCTTTATCAAAAAAATTAAACTTGAGAATGAAAAAAAAGAATTTTGGCCCTTTTTCTATAAATTTTATGTTGCATCAGAAAAAATTTTCAAGTTGAGTGCCAAAAACTTATTTTTTAAAAAGCCGTTTTTAGTTTTCTGCTTTTTTGTTTCACAATAGGAAATTGAAAAAAAAAACTTGTTTTCTTTTCCAATTTTGTTTCAGAATAGGAAATCAATTAAGACGAATGTACACGGATTATTAAAGCCTCATTTAAACTAGACATTTTTTCTCAATTACTAATTGAATAGGATGTTATTGCAAGTTTTTTGTTGACATCACACACATTTGTGTTCAGTCATTCAGTTGAAAATGTGTCTTATGATTTGGAGATTTTAAAGATCAATGGCAGAAGTAATAAAAAATCAAGTAATCTAAAAAACTAAATCTGCATTACAAACCTGCATTACAGACTGACTCGTTCCACAAACACAAATACACTCAGAAATATAATATATATTATATATATAAAAACATTGTGCACAACAAAATATGTCAATGACAGCTAAACATTTAACTAGCTTGCAATTAGCATTATCTAGCAATTAGCATGATGCTAACTTTGCTTTCAGCAATCACACTCTAATAAGTAGGTGGAATAAAAAAGAGCAAGAAGAACACTAGAAAATTCTGCACTTCCTGAAAAAATTGCATGTGATCATGCTGCATTGCTGAAAAATTGCTGGAATCTTAGTTGTGTTATGATTCTATTAAGATTAAAGTCACCCACAGGAGGGATCAAACCTGTGACCTGCTGTTTGTTAGCCGGCAGTGTTAAACCTGAACTATCATGACTCAGAGAAGACCATCAGTATGATCAGGTTTCCATATGTAGACTTTTATTGCACAGTAAATAAGGAATAAATTAGAATTGCACCTCTGACATGTTTATAATATGAAAGAAAGCTGGAGTAGGTTAGCGTGGTACATAATAAACATATCAATCATGACTGATCTAAAATCACTTCGAGCTCCAACGTCTTCATTATTAGTGACTCAGCATTGATAGCCCTCCTGCAGTACTACTTGCAGACAACAAATAAATGAACAAGTGTAACATTTTTGCATCATTTGTATACATTTTGTATATATCGCTACACATCAGAATCAGGAGTGTGTTGATTTACATACACTTTGTTCACATATTGTTACTGTATGATGTATAATAGACCTATGAGAGGCACAGAAAATGAGTGGTTACATAACATATTATTGGGATTTAATGACCAATCAGAACTGAGCGTCCTCCAGCTAAAAACAGGAAGTGCAAATCACTGTCCAGGATGTTTCTGTTCAAAACTGTTCAGATTTCACAGTCATTCAAAATCATCTGGATGTCACCTAATTTCAAGAGTTTGGTTGGTTTGAACTAAAAATCTCCCGCCAGCTGATAAATTGTCCATTAAAGCAAAGTCCAGTCCTCGAGGTAGTGTGTGTGTGTGTGTGTGTGTGTGTGTGCATGTGTGCATGTTACAGTGTTTGTGTGTGTTAATGTGTGCGTTGATAAATATATGTACATGTACACGTGTATTTGCATCCTCTATTTCTTCATCTTCTTTTGTCGGTCCAGGAACTTCTGTCTTCTCTCAACTGGAATCTCATCCAGACTGATACCATGGTTACTGGCCCTGACAGACAGACATACGACATGACCTCAATCAAACTGATCATGTGTTTCACTAACAAGCTCATCATGATGAAGTGTATGTGTGTGTGTGTGTGTGTGTTCTTACCCTCCACTGAGGTCTGGAGGAACAGGAAGTGGTTTAGTGAAACCATCTCGACCCATCAGCCAATACGTGTCCTCCGTGCCTTTCACCTGCAACACAAACAACTTCTCTTTTTTTTCACTTTTCAATACAGAGAAACATGACAGTGACATGTCATCACTGAAGTTGATCAGCTGAAAAGAGACTTTAAGGAGGTGTGAGGAGCCAATCTCATTGGCTAATGAAGGTCACCCGATGAGGACATTTTTCAAACAACACTGTACACTGAATAAAACATGTTGTGTTTGGACTCTGCAGCATACCTGAGCTTTCCTGGTGTCTATGTGGTATCCCAGTTTGAGACTGGTCAGGACCTTCACTGTACTCAGACTAATGTGGATTCGGTAGGCTGCACCAATCCAGTACAACACAAGAAGATAATTGATTAGTTATTGATCTGGACTCAGTTACCATTCAGACACCAACAGAAGAGAAATAAATCTTTAGCTCAGATAAAAGAATCTCAGTTTGCTTCATTACGGCTGATAAAACATCTGAACTGTTTAACGTACGAAGTCCACTGGCTTCCATGTGCGAAGCTGTCGTCACCGTGTCTCCAAACAGACAATACCTGGGCATCATCAGACCCACCACACCTGCCACCACCGGGCCTGAAGAGAGACAAACAGGTGCAGGGAGAGAGACAGACAGGTGTGTGTGTGTGTATATACTGCATATGTGTGTGTGTAATAACATGTTAAATAACAAATGAGAAAAAACAAACAGCTTCTGTGCTCCTAAGTTCCAGAAAAAAACATGCTGCAGGAACAAAACATACTTCCAATTGATTGACATTAGTTTGAAAACTGAGTGTCATGAAAAACATGGAAAATTCATGTCTATGTACACGAATCTATAGATTAAATTTCTAGACTATTTCACAAATTGCAGTGAGTGTGTATTGGTAACGTAAGGTAATTTTATTTATATAGCACCATTCAGACACAATGCAATTCAGAGTACTTTACAAAACATACAAAAAACAACAAAAACAAAACAAAACAAAGCAACAACAAAAAGAAAAGAAAAGCAGATAGGTAAATACATATCTAATTTAGATAATACATATCTAAATTACTATATATATATATATACACACACTGTGTGTGTGTGTATATATATATTTGTGTGTGTGTGTGTGTGTACCTGAGTGCAGTCCGATTCGTATCTTTACTTTAATCTCTGGCATGTGTTTGATCTTGAAGGCTCCGATCGAGTGCAGGATGTCCAGAGACATGTTGGAGACTTCAGCTGCGTGTTGATTCCCGTTTCTGTTTGGAACACCTGAAGCCACCATGTAGGCATCTCCGATAGTTTCTACCTGAAATATAGATATATAACTGACATAAACACCATTTTCACTCTACAAGTTTCCACCCTGACCATATGATCAACATCCCACATGGTCAGTTTATAAGATTGAAAGAATATGTAGTAAAGAAGAGGATTATCAAACTAAAACTAAAGAAATGTCTCAACATCTTAGACAAAGGGGATATGTATGCTGATCACCTATTTGGTTTCAATAATGATTGAAGCATGTCTGTGCCAAGCCTTGGATTTGGGATTTTGTTAATTTTTTAATTTGCTGCATATCAAGTGGATTGCTGGATTTAGATTCTTCCATCTTATTTCATTAGATAGCATATTCCCATCATGGTCTGAGGTGCAGAGCAGGGGAATGGCCACACAGTGACTGGTGCCTAGGCCCACACATCCTCATAATGGCTGGCACTGGGCTCTGAATGTAATGCGGTTTTGGGGGGAAGTTAGTATCGTCACTCTGCACTCCCTGCTGTGTGAGATCAATGTTTCCTTGTGATGAGCGACAAAATCAGCCTAGACGCCAAACACTAATGCTGTACATATTCTACATTTAAATAATAATCTACTCCATGTGAGTTGGTAGGCTGAAATGAAGCAATGCCTATGAAATACTTCAGGCAGCCCAATTTGAACTGCCGCTCCACTCACATGCCATACTCCCCTCACTGTAACATATATCCAATGCACCCTTATTATCATGGTGGTGTATTTAAGTCAACAGTGCTCTGTTCACACTTTGATGCATGCCTGCTGCCACACTGCTCACATGCTTGCTTGCTGTTATGGCTGCTATTGCCGCTGCTGTTCATATAGCGTTTCAATGGCCCCACCTCCAATCCAGCATCTTTCCATCTTCCCATAAGGGGGAAGTTATAGTATAGTATCGTCGCTCCCCACTCCCAGCTGTGTCAGATCAATGTTTCCTTGTGGGGAGCAACGAGGTCAGAGCCTAGATGCCAAACACTAATGCTGTACATATTCTATATTCAAATAATAATCTACCCCACGTGAGTTGGCTGACTGAAATATAAATATATTTAAATAATATACATTTGTTATAAAAGAGAAATCCAGTGTTTAGAGATCAAATGTCAACTGTAAATGAAACTTTATGTTCAAGGTCAGATATGAGTGTTTTTTGGGACAAGCTTTAAGGTTCCTACCTTGTAGACATCATGAGTCGCAATGATGGCATCAAACATTGTGTAGAGGTCATTCAGCAGGTCAACCACCTACACACATGCATACATGCATGAACGCACGTGCACGTGCACACAAACATGCACATACAAGCGCACACACACATACACACAGTTTAGTTCGGTAAACAGTGATCATGTTAATATCAGCTGATATAAAGCAGTTTGTACCTCGATGGGTTCGCTGAGAGCTGAGATGGTCGTGAATCCTACAATGTCACTGAAGTACAAAGTGCAGTCTGAGTAATGTTCAGGTTGGACTGGCTTCCCTTTCTTCAGAGCCTGAGCCACTGACCTGAAATACACACATACACATTCGTTATTTATTATTAAAATAAAATTATATATAATAATATGGTATATAGTAATAATAATTAAATATTATTATTATCATTATTATTAATATTAATGTTAAGTTAAGTTTATATATATATATATATATATATATATACATACATACATACATACATATAATATACAAGTAATATAAAAATGTAATAATAATACAGTGGTTGGCGTTCAGCTGCAGGAGCGAGAGGTGTGGAGAGCAGTGCCAGATTAATTGATTGGTACAGTTGGTTCTTGGTTAATTATACTGTCCCTTTAAATGCAGTAGTGTGCTGGACCTCAGAAGACTGCTGCACACCTCAGACAGATGGCATGCTGGCCATGAGATATTGTTTGGCTGAAGCCTGTAAATATTATTTGTGGGACTGGGTGACTTGAAGCGACTGGACCACATGGGCCAGAAGAATCTGGGCAACCAGAGGCACACGGTGGAAGCATCATGTATTTATGTTAAAGTGTGTGGGAGCAGTTGTGTCTAAAAGTTGTCTGTGATAGGACTATTGTGTCTGTGTTGTGTGCTGAGGGAACTCACGGTGGCAGCGAGGCATGCTACATACAAGTTGTTATTTATTGATGTTATCTGATATGTTTTTATGAGAAATGAACAGCAGTTACAGACAGGGGGTGCTGTCAGAAAACATACATTTCTTCCTTTTGGGTGCTGAGTCTTCTCTGAGAACAAAATGTAAAATCTAAAACCATTTGATTTTAAGAATCAGGATCCAAAGCTGAAAGTTTGGAGAAGGTTGATGTTTGAGCTGCATCATGTTTCTACACAGGTGATCTGCACACCTGTTTGGTGAAGACAGAGTCTCCAATCATCTGCTGCTGCCTTCACAGTCTGCTCACATAGTCATAGACATTTTAAAATTTGAGGTTTAAAGAAGTGACAAACAGATCCAGATGAGCAGCGAAACAGGAAATAGAGGTGAGAAGGAAGTGGCTCCTATTTGACTGAGCAGGTGAGAGGATGAGTCATGTGTTATCTGATCAGAGCAGCCTGATAGTCAAATAAAACTGTCCTGCTGCTCTCTGTTTGATGTCACAGATGTGACTGAGGAAGGAAAATCATGGGAAATGTAGTAAAAGAGCAGAGTAGGTTGTGCTGGCACCCACCAGGTGTCGTTGCTGTGACAAACCTGCAGTTTCTTATTTAAGTTTAAAAGGAAAGTTGTCTTACTTTGGCAGGAGCTGTCCGACCAGTTTGTCTGTCTTGTTTCTCTCAATCTCCAGTTCATCAGTTCGTTCTCTGATCAGATCCTCCAGGTTCGAACTGTACTGCTCCAACATCCGCAACATGGAGTCAATGATGTTTGCTCTCTTCCCTCTGTTGATACCGCGAAACTGCAAACACAAAACTCATGACGGGTATTCAGGAAAAATCTGATAATACATATCTGGACTGCTCAGGAGTTTAAAAGGTATTTTTTGATAATAGTTTGTGCAGTTCCTTAAATGAATCAGCAGGTGGTATCAGTGTGGCTCATCTCACCTGTTTGAAAATGTCATCAAAGCTCGGCCTCTTACTCGGATCTTCATTCCAACACTCGTTCATCAGACTGAGACACTCGGCAGGAGCTTCATCAACCGAAACTACAGGTCTGCAGAGAGGAGGGGGGTGCTTCAGACGCTCCACGATCTCTGAGAGACAGACAGGTGGAGAGACAGACAGGTGGTCAGACAAAGAGGAGGGGGCTGCTGTTGACGTTCCACGATCTCTGAAAGACAGACAGGTGTTCAGACAGATGTCCTGTCTCACCATGGGCAGGCATGTCCATCATGGCGTAGGGCAGGGTCCGTGAGATCACTTCCTGTATGATGATGGAGAAACTGAAGACATCTCCGGCAAACGAGCCTCCTCTGACGGGAGTCCTCAAAAGCTCTGGAGCCGTCCACAGCAGCTCTGAGAGACAGACAGATGGAGGGACAGACAGGTAGGGTTAGACAGTCATGTAGGGAGACAGGCAGAAAAAGAGACAGGCAGGTTTTAAGTATTCACCCTGTGGGTCTTCAGCGAGGCTGAGGCTCTGAGAGTGAAGGATCATGGGAAGGCCGTAGTCAGTGATTTTCAGAACAAAGCGTCCATCAACCAAACAGTTTGTAGACTTCAGTCGACCGTGACTCAAACCTCGTAGATGGAGATACCTTATTCCCTGAAACACAGCAGCATTCATCATCAATAAATGAAGATTTAAACCTCTAATCGATGTCTGAGACCAGAAACAACAAATAAATCATAAATAAATACAGATTTAAACTTCTCAATGATGTCAGAGACCAGGGGCCTGTACTACGAAGCATACCCAGGATATCTTTTGATTAGCTGGTTACTGAGGCTAACATTGGCTGCCTTTAGTATAGAGTGAGTATTTTTGCTATTTAGTTGGATGATGAAGAAACCATTCTGAATATGTCACATAAAAAACTTAAAGTTGCAATACACTACTTTCAGCCACTAGATGTCACACTATAGCACCAACATCTCAGACCAAAACAAACGTGTGTGTCATCTACTCAATAAAGTTGGGGGAAAAAAGCAGTCCCTGAACCGACAACTAATGAAACTCATATCACATAGATCTAGGCAGTGCTGATCAAATATGGATCAAGATTCTGTTACTCCATTACCTATTTCTTGGCTCAGATGTTTTCAGAAACATCTTTCAGCGTACTGTTTAGCTGTAATTTGAGAAAGTTTGTGATGTGAACACTATCTTGTAAGCGGATGTGGAGGACATGAAGGGACTCACATGCACTAACATGCATGCTTACATGCACATGTTTAGTGTCGTAAACGATCTCTCCATTTGTTAGAAGCTCTGTTTTAAAGCCAGAGTGGAAATAGAAAGCCTAGAACAATAAAATGTTTCCACTGACCTATAAAAATATAAATTTCTCTTTTTTACTTGTTACTTTATTGTAAACTCAGGACTTTTGTCCATGTCAGGATCCTGTAGGAATGATGACTCTTTTTTTTCCAGTGATTTGATTGGTCAGTGGTCGGGGTGTTCATCCTCTGAAGTTAACCTGCTCCATAGCAGGTTAACTGTTCAGCATAAGTTACCATGATGATGTACCCCGGTAAGAGGTGAACCATCGTCGTAACCTTGAAAACCCAGAGTTAAACCTGAAGTTACCTTGCTAACTCCAAATCCTACTTCCTAGTACAGGCCCCAGAAACAACAAACAAACCATCAATAAATACAGATTTAAACCAGAGAATGACATCTGAAACTGAAATAATTTCTGAAAATATAAGTTATATCCTTGTTATTATTACAGTCTTTATTATTATTAGTATAATTACAGCTGACTCTATTATTATTAATATAGCTAATTATGTTATTAGTACAGCTAATTATGTCATTATTAGTACAGCTGATTAGAGGTCATCTCTAACACACAGAGGCGATCTCTAACATAGAGGTCATCTTTAAAAGGCCGTCCACACCAAGAACTATAACAATAACAATAACGATAACGATGTGAGCATCCACACCTCTGAACAATAATGTTCTGTAAACAGTGGCGCCAAGCACGCGCTGCTCCAGCTGTGTCATCAGCTTAGGAAAATGGATATTAATGACTTGTTACTGTTGTACGTTGCACAGTGAAAGTAAAAGAAAATCAGAAGGGTTCACAGGCGGGTGGTGATTTAATCTGTTGCTCAGAAGTATTTGGGACACTAGTTACTGTGATGTCCCAGTATTTACGGACCAAACTGCACCAACTGATGGTAGCATACGCTGAAGTGCAATGTGCAAAAGGGCACAGACGACCAGCTTTTATTGTGCTGTGGCAGGGACACCCGGTATGAGCACGGATCTGAAGCCTAAAAGGGTTGCTAATTTTGTCGTTTTTTTTACATTATAATGCAGAACAAAGTTCTAGCATCATTGTATAATAAAGAGAGACAAACCTGTCTAAAGAAATCACCTCTGGGTGTCATGCTGCTCCAATTTACAGTGCATCAGTCTGTGGTGAAAAAGGAGCAAAACCGCATTAAAATAAATAAAAATAAATAAATAATGTCATCAGTCAGTTTCCAGAATTAAGAAGATATATGACGGTTTTGAAGTTTTACTGGAAATTTCAGGCTAGGTGGAGACTTTGTCATGCCATATGGTTTAGGGGATGGATTTTGATTGGCTGTCGGTGTTCCTATCATTCATCAAATTGCTCTGAAAGTAATCCCAACGATATTGTTCGCCACTGTTGTTGTTACAGTTGTGGTGTGGACTCCACCATCCACTTGAGTTAGAACGATTTTTGGAACTATATTTTTATAGTTATCATTCTTGGTGTGGACAGCCCTTAACACAGAGGTCATCTTTAACAGAGGTAATGCCAGCAGCACCTTGATAAGATCCATCAGCAGGGATGACTTGAACATCCAATCCAGCCTCATGTCGCTGTCAGCCAGCAGGTCTGCCAGGCTGCCTCGAGGACAGTGTTCAACCACCATGGCAAAGATCCCCGAATCCAGGAACAAACCCAAGTACAGGTTTAGGTTCTCATGTCGCATCTCCCTTAACTAGAGAGAAGACAGATAGTGTACTGGAACTATATGATCAATACACTGTCAGAATATAATCAATAATACTAAGGTATATGCATCTACTGTGTGTTTACTGTGTGTTTACTGTATGTTTACAGTTCATCATACCTGACTGAAGAGACTCTGGGTGTTTTGATTGACAGCTGTTATTGTATTTGATACAGGAAGCTTCTTCAGCCAAACCCAATCACCCTGGTAACAACACAACCAATCAGAATGCAGGATCAGTTTATCATTCAGTACAAACAGGTGAGGTAAACAGACAGACAGGTACAGGTGTACCTCCAGTATTCCTATATTGGAGCTCTCAGGTGTTGCCAGGATGTAGCTTCGACAAATCGAGCGGATCGGAGTTTTGATTTCTAGAAGACTCTTCATGATCGACTCATCGTTCAGTTTCTACAAAAGCAACAAGGAGATTTGTTTGTTCCCACACATATCTATACCCTACATGTTTATTCCAACACATATGGTAAATAGTAAGTGGGCTGCATTTATATAGCGCCTTTCTAGTCTTCTGACGAGCGCTTTATACTACAAGTCAACATTCACCCATTCACACCCACATCCATGCACTAATGGCAGAAGCTGCCATGCAACGAGCCAATCTGCTAATCGGGACTTCTAATGCTTATTCACAAACACACACATACACACTGATGGAGCAATCGGGGTTTAGTATCTTGCCCAGGAACACTTCAACATGCAGACTAGAGGAGCCAGGGATCAAATTGTCGATCTTCTGATCGGTGGACAACCCGCTCTACCTCCTTAGCCACAGCCTTCCCTATCCATATCCATGCTCAACATGGAGATCTAACTGACACAGTGCAGCAATACAACAACATTACTGCATATAAACAGTACTAAATACAAACACTACTGAGTATATACAATACTGAGTATAAACAGTACTGTGTATAAACAGTACAGGGTATAAACAGTATAGGGTATTTAGAAGGGGGTAAACATGGATGTAAAAAGTTTGAACCTTCTTGCTGACTTGAGTGTCGATGAAGACAATGTCATCCAGAGTCAGGATGAGTTTGGTGGTGTTCGCTGCTCTTCTGAACTTCCTATACAGACAAAGATTCTGATCAGTCCCAATCTGGCTCACACTTCATCGATAAATAATTTCTACTGATCATCCTCACACTTATAAATCTTTTTAAGTATGTGTGTGTGTGTGTTAACCTGATCCAGTACAAAAAAGCTCCAATCAGAGCACAGAGCAACAGGAAGACAAAGAACAGCATCACTGTGTCGACACCTGCAGGTAAACAAAGTAAATAAACAAAATGTACGTCAGAGTTGAAGCTCTTCAGTTTCACTTCCTGTTGATGCTGAATGTCCTGGATACACACATGAAGTGCTGTAGGAGGTGCTCTACAGAGCTCAGGCCTTCAGATGACCAGATCTACCTCCCTGTAGGACTGTGGACATACCCCCACTGCAGACCTCCTCTGGACTGAACCAACAGAGGCTGAATCTACCTTAGATAAAGTTCCCACCCTCCCTGTAGGACTGTGAATGTACCCCCACTACAGGCCCCCTCTGGACTGAACCAAGAGAGGCTTAATCTACCTTAGACAAAGTTCCCACCCTTCCTATAGATAGTGAACGCACCCCCGCTGCAGGCCTCCTCTGGACTGAACCAACAGAAGCTGGCTGTCGGGGGTTTTCCTCCGGGGAAGATGAAGGAGCGGCTCAGCGGCCTCAGACCTCCGACAGTCCCATCTGTGTGTGTCGGAGCAAGCGTGTGCGTCGGCACGAGACGGTCACCATCACAGTCCAATACCACATACTTGGCTTGCAAGCCGCGCCCCTCTTTACCACTATATAACATCTGGAAAAAAAACAGGAAGCAGAGGGGAGCTGATGGAGCTGGAGCTGTCAACATCAAAATGTTCACTAGTCAGAAATAGCCCACTGCTCAGATTTCCGGAGGTCTATTTCATGAAGCAGGATGTTACCTGGATCACATTTAGAGTGTAAACTTGCTACTAAAAACAGAGCTGCTGCTTTCTTTGATCCAAGGTGAGTCATAGTTAAGCTTCATTTTAAAGTGTTCATTCTTCTCTTATGTTAAATTCAATTGCATTCAATATTGCTAACCTGGTTGAAGCCCTGGAAGTCAAAGCCTCCATCCGATTGGACAAGCTGATCACCTGTCACCCAGCGCCCGCCCCCTGCCTGACGACGCTCCTCCACCGCCTTAGCAACGAAGTACACCATGTTAAAGATGGTCCCAAAGACTGGAGACACCTGTAGACAAAGTTCAGGACAGAATGTCATCGCATCACATGATTTTAGGATAATACTCAAATAATTCATTCAGTAACACATCTGAAGTCAACACATTGTTTTTGTTTACTACGTGTCTCTTTAAATGTCACTAAATGACCAACATCTAGTCCTCCAAGTGAAATGACCAGATATGACCAGATATGTTGTTTCACCATGTGACAACATGTTGTGTACATGTTGGTGTGTATTTGTTGTGTATATGTGGTCTGTATATATTATGTACACATTTTTATGTATATATTATGTACATGATTACCTCCGTTGCAGCCACGGCTGACCGGATCTCTCGGTTGAACTGAGCCTGACGAAAAGCTTCATAGAAACTCTGGTCAGACGCCATGGTAACAGTCAGAACAGAGCTGTAGGCATGGCGCAGCTGTGTGCTATTGGTCAGCTGAGGGAATACTGTGTCCTGATTGGATAAAAGAGAGCACAGGAGAACCAATCAGAAATCAGCTTCTTTTACTTTATTGTAAAAGGGGATGATGTTTGAGGTCAAACATTTTTATACATATTCTGATCTCCTCCACAGAGACTTTACGTTTCAAAGACTTTCAGAAGCTGAAATATTGAAATATTGTCTTTTACACATTAAACAGCAGCAGCACCTCCAAAGGTCAAAGGTCCAACTAAAAGAAAATCAAAAGAATTTTAACTCCTGACAAGTTGAGAAAAACTCTCTGATGTAGTTTAATGAAGTTATTGATACATAAATATATTGATTACCTGGTATGGCATGGCATACAGCAACGCATCAAATGGAATAAACATGTAACCATCTGACACCATCCCCATATCTAGAGCAGCCAAAAGGAGCTCTCTTTGATCCTCTCCACCAATCAGGACAGAGCTCATACACATGATCACCACTGCAACAGAAAACCACACACAGTTCAACACTTTAAACACCTTTTAATGTTATAATAATCAATAATAAATCAGCTGGATGGCTGGAAGTAAAAGATAATGTTTTACTTAAGGTGACGATACATTCGTACTGATGTAACTCCATTTCCTGCTGCTGCTGCTTCATATTAAAAGCTTTTCATTGGCAAACTAACAAAAGGCTTTTATTGTGAAGAACTCATAGAAAATGAAATGTGTTTATCGCTGAGTTAGTGATAAGGGTTTGGTTAGTGGTGCTATTCAATAAAAACAAGATGACACAATAACCTTCGGAGATATTCAGAGCTCTTTCTTCAGTGGATCAACTGTAAATACTGCGGAGACGAAGAGTACCAGCAGAAACACCCACAGTGATGATGATGTTTGATGAAGAGCTGCAGATGACAGGCTCTTACTGCATTTTTGGCAGACATCTCCATCAGGTAGCCTAAACAACATATTTTACCTTGCAGTGAGGGTAGCGGACTATTGTAATGTGAGAGAATACTATTTGAAGGCAAACAGACTTCAACACTTCCTGTTGTGATGTCCTTCGCTGTGCTTCGGGCTGATCTTATTTCCATCATGTCAACATTTGAGCCCACAGCAGCTGTGTGCTAACCTAGTTACTAACAGCTAGTGTTATATGGACTGACTTATGTTACGATCCACATCATCTTCACACACCACAGAAAATACAGTCCAGTGATTGCTAATATGTATTTTAGCTCTGTTGATAATGATATAATTACATATCAGCGAGATAAGTGATTCAAGTGAGTAATTCACCAAAGGGCTCATCAGGCTGAAAAATAAGGCTGATATCTGAAAGTACAAACAGGAAAGTACAAACATCTATTAGCATCCTGTAATTACCACTTGTGGCAGCAGAGGCTGCTGTTGCTGCTGCTCAGTAGATGTTACATAGTCTTGCTTTAATATTTAATATTTCACATACAAATCAGCTGATAAACTGGAGTAAAATGTGTCAGAGCTGAACAATGTCAGCTGACACTAAATAATTTAACAGGAAATTGTTTACTTTAGTTTGTTTTAGTTAATAGGAAATTATTATTGGTATAATCATTTTTCCATAATTAAGCTGAACCCATTGTGATTTTTCAGAACAAAAAATGTATGGTCATCACTCTAAACTAACAGAAACTGAACAACACAGAAACATTTATTCACTGACAGCATGATCACATTCAGATTTTCCTCCAACTCTTTACTAATACTCTTAACTACTACTACTTACTACTCTTACACTTGACTGTAATCTATGACCCAGACCATGGTGGCTCTCTGACCTTTGACCTTGTCGGCCTCTCTGATCGCTTTGAGTGCCTCCCGAGGTCCGCCTTTGTGCTGGGTTTCCATGGTAACCACCGGACCAACCGGGAGGCCCAGCGCCCTGAGGGCAGAGGCCACCTCTTGTCCTGTGCTCTCCCATAGGTCAGTTGGTGCTGATGACATGGAAAGAGGAAAGAATAAATATAAATATATATAAATGCTTTGATATATGATGATATATGTTATATATAAAAATAATTCAATATTTATGTCTTCTGTCCCTGTGTTTAAAAATACAGGAACACGCAGACCACATGCACAATTTAGATTACACCCATAAAGATAGGCCACACCCACACAGATCAGACCACACCCACCCACATAAGACCACACCCGCAAATGTGACATCACACCCTCACCTGAGATGATGCCAATGTGCGCCCAGCGGAAGAACCTGAGCACGGTGAACAGCACTCTGCTGGGAGGAGTGATGGGCGGCAGGTTAGGCCAATTAGCATCCACACAGCCGGGTGAGGAAAGCCCCACCTCCCAGTGCTGAGTCAATAAGGAGGCAGCATGACAGAGAGCGGGGTTAAAGGGTCCAATGTAGGCGTGGCCATAACCCTCCATGTCACCAAGTTCTGTTAAAGCTGAAATAATATCAAAGAAGAAGTTAAAATAATCAGTACAAATAAAAAAAATAAAATCAGCTTTAATGGACTTTTAGTTTGTCAGTGTGTTTTTAAAATCACTTTTTACTTTATTTATTACTTCTAGTCTGATGAACTTTAAAGGTAAATGTGGCTGCTTGTTGACTTACGCAGTGGTTCTCAACCTGGGGGCTGCGAGATGGTTGTGGAGAAAACTAGGTCAAAACCTATTATATGGCTGGAATGTGTATGAAACGATAGAGGGCTTTTAATTTGAAATAAGGGTGGGATTCGGCTGACAACTGTGCAACTTCATCACAGTCAGCCAGTCAGTCAGTCAGTCAGTCACAGACTTTCGTGTTGAGAAGCACACAACACCAGCAGTTTCAACAGATCCCTGAGCTCCCAACAAGCTTCGAAAAAATATCACCCTGACTTTCCACAACAGGATTAACCACAAACAAAGTGGAATATCTACAGTTGATAGGTAACAGAAATCCTCCTTGTTAGTTTATTAGTTAAATATTTGTTAGTTAATTTGTTGCCTTCTTGTTAGCTAATTGGTTACCGAACCTTTGGAGGTGGAGCAGTCCTCATCCAGCAGTTTGACGTCATACCAGTATCCTCTGCTCAGACCCCTGTCGTTCCGTAACCGCGACAACGCCAGGTTGGCTGCTGCTGTTGGCATTGCCCTGGAGAACATCGGGTCACATGTCCATGGGCCAATCAGAGCAAGCTTGAAGGTAGCTGTCCAAACCTCTGCTATGCTTAGCAACCACAGGCACGCCCTTAGCAACCACCTGGGAAGCAGCATCCTCACGCTGAAAAAACGTAGAAACAGTGTATTTGTTCAGAAGTTCAGAAGTAAGCAGTGGAAACACACAGCAGGTCTTTAAACTCTGAAAGTGTCACACTTTGTTTAAACTCATTCAGTTTGATGCGAATGGATGTGAACATGCATCAATGCAAGTTGAAAATGTTTCAACTTGAGCAAATAATTTGCGCATATCCGGGAGCTTTATGAATCTATTTCATAAACTTGTGTTTCTATGGAAACACAAACTTTTCTTTGCATATGTAAGATCAGTTTGAATTTTAAAAAAATTATATCAAGACTCAAAACTATCTGAAGTCTACAGAAAACATGAGACCAGCAGGGTTCTCTGTCGCTACGACGGATTTTGTTCATTTGGAGTCCATAGATGCCATTTATGAGATCAGTGTAGATCCCAGGAGAAAAAAAAGAGGGGGGATTAAGAGAGAGAGAGAGAGAGAGAGAGAGAGAGGTTACTTCCCATTCATTCTCTTTCTTGTTTGTGGACCTTGCTGGTGTAAAAAAACAGTGAGAGCTGCATCCAATCAGATACTGTTGCCAATTGTCACACTCACGAGCTGATGGGATTGTTTATAGTGTGCGTGTGTGTGACACAGACCAGCGTGGAATATCTAAACAAAGAGCAGCGCTCAACTTTAGCTCATAGCTCTGAGTGACAGATCAAACATCGGAATTCAACATGACGGAATAACAACAGTAAGATTCAAATTATTGTTGTTGAATGTTCAATCAGTGAAAATGAGTCAGTGACAGTGAAAACATAAACCCAATCAGATGTATAACTGGTAAGTTCCCACAGTAGAGATTTTCATTGTACAGTGACTGGAGAAGCCAAACCAAGGGGATCAAAGACACTGTTTACGGTGGACAGGACCCCACACTCCTCGCCATAAGGATTGGTTTCAGAGACAGCCTTGGCTTGAGTCATAACATAACAGAGACCTTGCTATAAGATTCTCTACTTTAGTGTTGGTTCTCATGAGAAAGACCACGAGAAGAGGTCCTTTACAGGTCCTTTAAGTAATAACATATATGACAGTCTGGTTTCTGATCTCACCATTGCACCTAAACAGCTGTTTTTGAGGTCATTAACAGTTTAAGGATTGCCACTGAAGCCAAACATTTTTCAGTTCAGTGTTTGACACTGTAGACATTTTAATAAACAGGCTGGAGAGCTGGGCAGGTCTGTGACCCTGTACTTCAGTGGTTCAGATTATAACTTCAATACCATCATTTCACAGACGGTGATTCCAGTAAATCTGATCAACTGTACAGAGTCCCAGAGGGCTCCATTCTTGGTCCTCTACTGCTTCCACAGGGCTCCATCATCAGCAGACACTTGATCAGCTACAATAGCTATACAGATGACATACAAATGTACATTTCACTGTCTCCTGATAGCTTCAGCACTTCAGATTCACTGCTTACACGATTCTCTGGATGTCTCAATACTTCTTGCAGTTGAGCAAAGAAAGGGCTGAAATGCAGGCGGTTGGTCAGTGTCCTCTAACGCGTCATTGTCTTGCCTTCAGCTCATTCAGAATGCAAGATGAGTTGCAAGATTGATGAATAAGAGACATGATCTACCTGTTAATGTCACCTGTGGACAGGTAAAACCTGCTCCTGATGAAGCAGATTAAACTGCAGCAACTTCAGTTAACTGAGCTGAACTTTCAAACATCCTTCAGTTCACAGCACACAGTATGTTTCTCAAGTCAAGTCAAGTCAAGTCAAGTGTACTTTATTGTCAAAAATCTATGTAACAGGGTTAGCACAGAAGTTTGAAATTGCGTTTGACCAGCCTCCAATGTGCAGTTTAAAAATAAAATAAAATATAATACAATACACACTCACACACACACAGTATTTACCAAAAATCTCCTGGACAATAAAACACACACGCTCTCTCTCTCTCTCTCTTACATACATACACACACACACATAAGCAGCAGCAGAGAGTACAATCAGTGGTCATATAGGTTGAGACCTGTAGTACAGATGCATTATAAGGTGCAAAGGGTAAAGTGCAACGGCATGGTGAATAAATAATTATAATTGTTCGTGGAATGATAAATATTTAGGGAATGTTTTCTTGAGATGATCATGTACTTTTCATCTGTGAGTTCAGGAGTCTGACAGCTTGTGGAAAGAAGCTGTTTCCCAGTCTACTTGTGCGGCACCGCACGCTGCTTGTGCGGCACCTGGTCAGGATGCTCTCAATGGCACCCCTGTAGAATGTGGTGAGTGCAGATGTGGGGAGGTCGGCTCTTCTCATCCTCCGCAGGAAGTGGAGTCGTGTGTGCGCCTTCTTGACCAGGGCGGTGGTGTTGGTAGACCATGAGAGATCATCTGTGATGTGCACTCCCAAGAACTTTGTGCTTCTCACAGACTCCACTGCACTGCCGTTGATGATCAGTGGAATGTGTGTTGGTTGTTTTTTCCTGAAGTCCACAGTAATCTCTTTTGTTTTGTTGACATTGAGAAGCAGATTGTTCTTCTCACACCAGTTGATGAGTTGCTGTACCTCCTCTCTGTATGCTGAGTCATCGTTGTCTTTGATGAGGCCAACCACTGTTGTGTCATCCGCAAATTTGATGATGTGATTCGTTTCAAATCTGGCACAGCAGTCGTGGGTCATCAGCGTGATGAGCGTGGGCTCATCAGTGGAGCGCTTGGGGCGGTAGGCAAATTGGTATGGATCCAGGGTAGTGGGGAGGGTGGATGTTATGTGGGCTTTTACCAGTCTCTCAAAGCACTTCATCATGATGGGAGTGAGTGCTATGGGTCTGTAGTCGTCCAGTGATGATGCTGGTGACTTCTTGGGTAGTGGTACGATGGTGGTGGCTTTGAAACTTGCTGGTATGATGGCTTGATCCAGAGAGATGTTGTAAATGTCTGTGAGGACATCTGTGAGTGAGTTCGCACAGTCTCTGAGCAAGCGCCCGGGTATGTTGTCTGGACCTGCAGCTTTCCTGGGGTTCACCTTGAGTAGGGTCCTCCTCACGTCCACTGAGTCCAGTCGAAGTGTTGTGCTGTCAGGGCTGACGGGGGTCTTTGTGGGTGTTGTGGTGTTATTTTCTTCAAACCGGCTGAAGAAAGTGTTCAGAGAGTTGAGGAAATCTGTGTTGTCCTCGCACGGTGGGGGGGATGGTTTGTAGTCTGTGACTGACTGGATGCCTTGCCACAGGCGTCTTGAGTCCTTGGTGTCAGTGAAGTGCGAATTAATTTTTTGTCCATATGCACGCTTGGCTGCTCTCACGCCGCGGTGCAAGTTGGCCCTGGCAGACTTTAGGGCCTCCTTGTCCCCAGACTTGAAAGCAACGTTGCGTGCCCTCAAGAGCTCACGTACCTCCCTGGTGAACCAGGGTTTTTCGTTCGCTCTCACTGTAATGTCCTTGGTAACGGTTACATCTTCCATGCACTTTGTTATGTATCCAGTTACAGAGTCTGTGTATTCGGTAAGGTTGACGTCCTGGTTGGTGGTGGCCGCCTCCCTGAAAACAGACCAGTCTGTGCGTTCAAAACAGTCCTGTAGAGCTGCAGTGGAGCCCTCTGGCCAGGCCCTGATCTGTTTAACAGTTGGCTTGCTTCTCGTCAACAGGGGTCTGTAGGCTGGGATTAGCATAACAGTGGTATGGTCTGATGAACCCAGTTGGGGGTGGGGAACAGCTCTGAAGGCCTGTCTGATGTTGGTGTAGACCTGGTCAAGTGTGTTCTCTCCCCTTGTTGCAAAGTTCACACACTTGTGATAGTGTGGCATTACTGTTTTCAGTTTAGCCTGATTAAAATCGCCAGCGATTATGCAGACCGAGTCCGGATGTGTGTTTTGTACTGTATTCACAGACTTGTACAGAATGGAGAGTGCCTCTTTTGTGTTGGCGCTGGGGGGTATGTAAACAACTGTGATGTTGATGGTGTTGAATTCTCGCGGCAGGTAGAATGGACGGCAGTTGAGGGTTAAGAACTCGATGTTCTCTGAACAGTGACATGTAATAACTGCAGCGTCCGGGATTTTGTTGTGAAGCCACGTCTCGGTAAGGATGATCGCGTTGCATTCTCTCACGTGTCTTTGAGTGGTTAGATCCAGCTTGAGATAGTCCATTTTATTTTCCAAAGAGCGGACGTTTGATATAGAATAGATGGTAGTGCTGTTTTGTGAGGGTTTCTTTTTAATCGGTGTATGATGCCGGCGCGGCAACCTCGTCTTTTCTTCCGGCGAATACGCTGGGATCCCGCTGCTTCGGAGTGGCCATTTTCTTGGGACACTAATCCGAGACCGAGAAGAGTTTCTCGATCCGTGGCGAAGTTAACTCCGGACATATCGCTTGTTGTGTTGTTTCTAAGTCCCAGTAATGTATTCCTGTTGTATGCGATCCTGGAGGACGATTTCGACGGTACATTTAACAAAAAACGCACATTCTTATCGGGAGCCGGTGTGGCCGCTGCCTCACAGGGCGCCGCCATCTTGGTCCAGTCCATTTGCTGGAAACAGCAAATGTTTCTGCTGTAATGTGACATTCAGTTAGTGTAAATGAGTATAAAGTGAATGAACTGAATGTGATAGTCACCTTTGTGACAGAGATAAACTGAGACCATGAATGTTTCTGGTTTACACTTATTGTATTTTAAGTTGTATTACTTTTCTGGCAGACTGTATTTATTCTATTGACAATTTATCTACATTCAACCCTGTGAGGTTTTGTATTAACATTTAATGTTTTACAGTTACAGAAGTTTGTCTTTATATTGTATTAAATGACTGACGGCCTGTATTTTATTTATACTATTTAAATATTATTAAATGTTTTTACAGTTACAGATGGTTTGTCTTTATAGCTGCCAGAAGTCTGTCTTCTTCACATGTTGACCTCACAGGTTGAACCCTGCTGACTTCTGTGACCTCTGACCTCTAAAGCTTCACATTAATGCAGCCTGACACCATTAGCTAATGCTAAAGAGCACTAAGAAGGCTAAGTATAGCATCGATGCTAATGCTCTTAAGACAAGCTGACAAAGGGACCTATTTTCCTGAAATAGGTTGCAGGGTCCAAGTCTTAATTCCTGCGTGGCCCATGTGGGAGTGACCAACAATTTTTTGCAAATTTCTCCCGACCATCAGCGTTGGTGCAGCCAGGCTCAGCGTGCAGGAGACTGAATTTATTATTAGTAGGAGAAACACATTATGTGAGAGAGCCAGGGCGAGCTTCAGTAACGACCAATCACATGAGCTTCTATCATCCCCTTTAAATGCAGCAACAGGTGACACAGGGAGAGAGAGAAGAGTTCACCTCTGTGAAGCACCTGAAGGTCCAAAAATACAAATTCAGTATAGTCATAAAACTGATGTGTTCTCATGTGTTCTGTCGCATATTTTGTGCAGACAATTAATAGAGGATGATTAATAAATTTAAACTGCAGTTCTACTCATTATCTGCATGTTTGAAAGTCCTAATTTATGCTTTTAAGTACACTATATACAATATTCTTAAATAAACAGATAAATATCAGGTTTGGAAATTTGCTGGTTCATGTTTATAAAGTTCTATCACTGTTTTGTGGAAATATTTAAATGATGAATGAAGGTATCCAGACTGTGCCAGCTGTGACTAAAGTAAGCAGGACTGTTTAAACCTGTTTTAAAATGTTTTTACAGACAGGTCAGGACATATTTGATCCTGAGAACAGTCGTGTTACTTCAAATTATTTCATTGTTAAACTAGGAAACTGTGCGTAACAGCTTTCCATTCTGATACTTAGAAAATGCAGAACATTAATTACTGTATATCCTGATTGATCCTGTCGACAAGTCAGAAGAATTAAATACTTAATGAAGTTTCCTCTGCTGTGCCATCCAACGTAAACTGACGCACAGCCCCTCTCTCAAACCAGAGACTGTAGATGAAACACGTATCAGTCCTGCTGCTGTATGATAGGTAAAGCTGGTGTGTCTTCCTCAAGCTCAGGTCCTCTACTAGAGGCCTGGGAGTTTGGGGGTTACTCCCCACATCTTTTCTGGCTCCTCTTTCAGCCCTTGGTATGTTTTGAGCTTCTCGTGTTCCTTCTTCCTGATGTTGCTGTTGCTTGGGATTGCTACATCTATCACCGCTGCCTTCTTCTGTTGTTTGTTGATCAACACGATGTCTGGTTGTTTAGCCATCACCTTTTTGTCAGTCTGGATCTGGAAGTCCCACAGGATCTTAGCGTGGTCATTCTCAACCACCTTAGGTGGTTTCTTCCATTCTGACCTTGGGACTTCCAGCCCATATTCAGTGCAGATGTTCCTGTACACTATGCCAGCCACTTGGTTATGGCATTCCATGTACGCTGTTCCTGCCTGCATCTTACACCCTGCTATTATGTGCTGAACTGTCTCAGGAGCATCTTTGCACAGCCTGCACCTGGGGTCCTGTCTGGTGTGGTAGATCCCTGCCTCTATTGATCTTGTATTATATATATATTCTTGTGCTGCCATGATTAGTGCTTCTGTGCTGTCTTTCAGTCCAGCTTTTTCCAGCCACTGGTAGGATTTCCTGATATCAGCCACTTCTTCTATCTGTCGGTGGTACATGCCATGTAGGGGCTTGTCCCTCCATGATGGTTCCTCTTTCTCCTCTGCATCATCGGGTTTCTGCTGCCTGAGGTATTCACTTAGCAGCTCATCTTCGGGGGCCATCTTCCTGATGTATTCCTGGATCTTGGCTGCACTTGATGGTAACTTGTGCAATTGGCTTTGAGTTGTCCTCCAGAGTCATTTTCCACAGCCCCATTGAGTTCTTGATGAAGGCTCTTAGTGTCCTGTTGATGTTGTACATTTCCAAGCATTCCAGTATCCATGTATGTGGCATTAAGTCATGGGCATTCTTGTAGTCAATGCTGGTGGTGCACAGGTTGGTCTGCCTGGTCTTGCAGTCTTGGGTGACCGCTCTATTGACCAATAGCTGGTGCTTGGCTCCCCTGGTATTACTACCAATTCCTTTCTTAGCCACTATGATGCCTGACAGGATCTTCCATGTTGTACAGAGGCAGGTTATTGGCCGGTAGTTGGATGGAATCGTGCCCTTCTGGGGATCCTTCATGATCAGAACTGTGCGCCCTTGGGTTAACCACTCTGAGTGGGTCCCATCCATCAGCAGTTGGTTCATTTGTTCTGCCAGGCCTTTATGGAGTCCAGTTAGTTTCTTTAGCCACTAGGTGTGGATCATGTCAGGGCTGGGTGCTGTCCAGCTCGTCATACCTGACACTCTTTCTTGGATGTCTGCCATTTTAATGATTACTGCATCTTGTTCTGGGAGATTGCTGTGGTCTGCTGTTAGATCCACTAGCCACTGAGCATTGCTGTTATGTGATTCCTCCTTCTCCCATATGCTCTTCCAGTATTGTCCAGTCTCAGCCCTGGGTGGATCTGTTCTCGTGTTATTACCTTGCCACTGAGAGTACACTTTGGATGGTTTGGTGGAGAACATCCTATTTGTTCTCCTGGCTTCTGCCTCTCCTGTGTATCTCTTCAGGCGGGTAGCCAGAGCTGTGAGTCTTTGCATGGCAGTCTCCAGTGCCTTGGGTATGGACAGTTTGTTGTACTTCTTTGATCCCTTTCATCCCCATACCTTTCTGTAGCTCTGAGAGATGACTAACTTCTCTAACTAACTTCCCTTGATCATGGTCTCCAGCCTCCTTCTCCATGGGGGGTAATGCTCTTTGTGGCTTATGGTGTTCATCTTGTATCCAAGCATCTCTAGGATCACTGTTGCTGTGGTGTATATCAGCTGATTGGTCTCAGTGACGGCCCTAGTAGGGATAGTATGTAGTACTGAATTCATATCCTCTAGTAGACTTTCAGATGGTACTTTGTCACTTAGCCTTGGTAATCAGCTACGGGGGTGTCGGGTTTTCAGCTTAGTCATGATTTTCAATCTCAGGTCAGTCGCCCTTGTGTTAAGGGAATCTGTGTAAGGGCTTGTTGGGGCTTGGTACCCAATCTGGAAGTGTGGGGATGATGATGATATCTCCCCTGTGACCTGTCTTCCTGGCTCCCCCTTGCCGTAGCATGCTCATTGTACCTCATCAATCTCTAGTTGTGACAGCAGTTGTCGTTTGTGGATGTTGGAACACTGGGCTAATAGTTTTTTCTTTGTCAGCTTAGGCTAATAGTTGTTTCTTTGTCAGTGTTGGGTTTCAAAGCATCCATATATACCACAACCTCTGCATGTAGCCCCTCTCACTGGGGTTACTTGTATAGTAGCATTCTAACAGATCCATATTCTCTGCTCTAGTCCATCAATGTCTGGTTCCAGTAGCCCATTTCTCATCAGGTTGCCTTTTTACTTGGCTTTTTATTTTATTTTGTTGTATTTATTACTGCTAGTTCTTATCTGTTATCTTTTTTCCTGCACTGCTGTAACATTTGTCCTCTGGGGATCAATAAAGCCCCATCTTATCTTATTTCTGAACTCCGGGTCATCAGATTACACTCATGTGGATGATATTATTGGTATTATTGGTGCCTTCAGCACATCAGATATGTTTGTTTGTTTTATGTGTCTTTGTTTGCACAGATTCAAACATCTACATCGGCCATAGATGTGTTAAGTGCTGGGTGTCTCAATAATTGGAGATGATCAAGATCTATCTAACAGTGTTCTCGTATGCAACCTGTTTGGCAATCTACCTGCTGTTGCCAACTCAAACATTAACTTTAAACATTTGTGTTTACATGGCAGAGCGGCTTCAGCAGCTCACCGCCCCATGGCATTCTCCACTACAGTCATGACCAACTCTGGCAATCAAGTGAGTTATATTATTGAGACAACTTTTCAATTGACTTGCCTGAGGATTGTAAGAGAGGAGAGAAAACACCTGGAAGAAGGTCTAGCAAACAGCCATGCTCTCCCCAAGCAACTAAGCACAGGTAATGGACAAAAAACTGGGGGTGGGGGGGTTGTGTCTATATGAATGAGAGATGTAGCAACAACGACACACTGAGAGACTCTTACTGTTCAGAGGACATTGAACTTTTATCCCTGTCATTAAGGCACATCAGATTTCTCCACTGAATGTAACTTAATTAGGCAGCAACTTGACTGTGGCCAGCCCTTGGTCATAACAGCTGAGGAGGTGTGTAGAACCTTTAAAAAAGGCTTTAAGGCAGCTGGTCCTGACAGGATTGGAGGTAGGGTTCTAAAGGAGTGTAGGGTGCTGGTACCAAAAATATCAAAACCGTTTAAAATGATTATCAATCAGTTGCTTTAACATCATTTGTAATGAAGAGCCTCAAGAGGATTGTTTTAAACCATGTCCTTAGGGAAGTGCAACATGAATTTGACCCCTTATAATTTGCATAGGAATGGGAAAAGTACGGTGGATGCTCTTTTGTATATACTGCATATTTATTGTCATCTTTATCTGCCTAAACAATATGCTCGTGTTCTTTTTGGAGATTTTTCATCAGCATTTAATATCATCAAACCCCATATTATGATGGAGAGATTACTGCATTTAGGAGTGAATGGTAACATCATCAGATGGATAGAGTCCTTCCTAAATGAGCGATTACAGTGTGTCAGAGTAAATGGGACAGTGTCTTCTCCAATTACTACTAATACTGGGTCTCCACAAGGGAGCACTATTTCCCCAGTTTTATTTACCCTCTACACAAATGAATGCAGAAGCAACACATCTGATCACGTTACTATTGAATTTGCTGATGACATGGCTATCATGGGTTTGATTCAAGATGATGATTAAACCAGCTGTGGGTAGATCACTTTGTTGGTTAGTGCAGGTCCAATTTTCCTCATTTGAACACCAAAAAAATTAAAGAAATAATTTTTAATTTTAGGAATGCTAACAAACCCACCAACATATGACTATTGATGGTGAGGGTACTGAAGTGGTAGATGACTACAAATATTTTGGAACAATAATAGAAGCTAAACTGTCAATGAATTCAAACACAGATGTTATCTATAAGAAAGGTCTGCAGCGTCTATATTTCATGTGAAAACTGAGACAGAGATATATTGGTCCTTTTCTATCACTCAATTGTGAAGAGTATTTTAACTTTTTGTTCCATTGCCTAGTACCTTTCATTGACAGTCAATAATAAATATAAACTGCATAAGATAGTTAATATGTCCTGAGTGGTGAGGAAAGGGCAGGCGATTATTAGAGACGTATCACACTCCCTATTGAACATATACATGCTGTTACCATCAGGCAGTATTGAATTGCTGAACAAACTGTGAAACAAAACTAACTGAATCTCTGTGTGTGAGGATGCTGCACCTTATTATATGCAGAGCACTTTGGTGATATGTTGTGTATAGGTTTGTGAATATGTTGATCTATCTATCTATCTATGAATCTTCCTTAAGAATTGTGTTTCATCAGCAGTAGATGAAAAAACATGCAGCAAACTGAAAGGTGCAAAACAACATAAATAAAAGGTGTTTTTGTGATTTTGGAGACATCTGTGTGCATGCATCTCTGCCAACTGAAGCCACAATGAGCACCAAAATTGCACTGTGCGACCTAATCTTCATAAACACAGCCTCAGCTGCACCTCTCCCCCCTCTCGGCACTCCTTTGGTGCCCGGAAATGACCAAACAGGTACAGACACACGAAAAAAGGCCTTGGCATAAAACTAGATACTGTGTTTGTCCAACAGCAGCAGTCTGAAACATCTACCCAGATATCAGCTGTCTGTTGACATCATCCACCTGTTTAAGACTTATATCTCAGCTAAACACCTGTTAACAGATATTCACAACACATTGACATTCTGGATATCAAAAATGTAACTGTGATGTAAATGTATCTGAAATTGAAAGCTCAATACATGATTGGCAAAAGTGACGTAATTTGTTCTAGAAACAATGACGTTGTGGATATCTGAAATGTTCATTTTGACTAGGAAGAATTGAATAACAGATATCTGCAATGCATATCCAGTCTAGCTATTGAATGTTCAAATGGCCACTTATACTTTTTAATGATTTAAAGATATCTTAAAGTCACTTTCACTGCTCAACAGTGATGTTATTGCTCAGCAGTGATGTCACAGTAATCTCTGAGCTGCTGTTGTTATTATACAATAAATACTAATTAGCATTATTGAATCTCATATGAGCAGCAGTCTCAACACTGATGACATCACAGCAGTGCGAGGTCATAGTTTGATCAGAAGGTTAAAGTGAGGAGTCGATCAGCTGATTGAAGGTGACGAGTGTTAAATGCTTTGAGCTGATCAGCAGGATGAAGCCGATTTATGTGCTCACAGAGACTTTAAACGTCTGTATCTACAAACCTTAACTGAAGCAGAACTGCAGGTTTCTTATTAAAAACAGTTTATGGCGACTGCAGACGTTTGGTTCAGTTAGACAGACGTCTGCAGCTGACTTCAGTTATTTTACATTCCTGAAAAATCTTTAGTCCTTCAGCAGCTCAGCAGACTTTTAGTCACTCTAACCCACCCTAACCCTCCAATCATTAAACCTGCACATTACTTTAACCCAACAAACTGTCTATGCACTTACAACCATCATCATCAGCATCTTCATCATCACTCGATGCATTAACAACCATCCCACACACACACACACACACACACACACAGTTTACCTTTGTCTCAAAGCTTCATCTGTTTGAAAAAAAAAAAAACATCAGCTTCAGTCCACAGAAGAACTTCAAACTGATCAAACTGACCAGTGCTGAGCTGCAGAAAGTGCTGACTTTAGGTTGAACGAGACAGAGAGGGGAGAGAGAGGGAGACAGGAAGAGGAAGAAAGAGAGAGAGAAAGAGAGAGAGAGAGAGAGAAAGAGAGAGAGGGAGGGAGAGACAGATAGATAGTGATAGATAGATAAAGAGAGAGAGAGAGAGGGGGGGGGGGGGGGGAGGGAGAGAGGAAGAAAGAGAAAAAGAGAGAGAGATCCAAAAGAAGCCCAACTCTCCTCTCAAACTAGGAAACAGCATCTAGATCTAAACTTCTTAAAATGTGACAAATATAATAATATTAGAGTGGAATATTTTAAGAAATACCAACGCAAGCGCGCACACACACACACACACACACACACACACACACACACAAAACGTGTTTAATTTTCTCTGCCATTTCCTTGCTTTTTTAAAAAATTTATTTTGGCAATATTATTCATCTGTAAATATGAATATTCAAAGTGAATGTAACTATATACTACAACTACACATAGACACACACACACACACACACTGTGGTCGAAGGACTAATTGTAAAGTTAGATTAGATCATCTAACAATCTTTCACAAACACACAAACAAGCACGCATACACACACTAAAAAAAACCAAACAACACGTTTGTTTTTCTTGTTCTTTTTATTTATTCATTGATTTTATTTCATTGTTTCATTATTATCCTTCATGCTTTAGCAATATTGTTCTTCTGACTTGAATTGAATTGAAGGAGAGATAGAGCGAGAGACAGAGAAAGGGAGATGCCATCCCCCGGGATGCAGCCGACCTGCACAGGTAGTGACCAACTACTCAGACATCAGAGAGGTAAAGCAACTGCTACAACTCATCTTTAAGATTCTTGGTTAGAAAAAAACAGGCTGTTGCCTGCTCCTTAGTTCCTGATCGTATTCTGTACTTTCTGTATTTAATCACCATTGAATTGAATTTAAATTTGAACATACTGTTTTACTTGCCATTATATATGATCTATACTTAATTATTAATGAAATCTTTATCTATTGGTTTGTGGAACATTCAGGGTCTGTACTCTGCACAGACCCAGAATTCATCTCTAGCATTAAAAGTCAAGATATTGTCATATTATTAGAAACATAGTGTCAAGCCGACACAGACACCCAATGTCCCTCAAACTATAGAGAGATATTACTACCATCCCTCAAACAGAAACACATACATCACGGTAGAGATTCAGGTGCGGTTATTGTGTGGTATAAAGAGGACTTATCATCTCATCTAAAAATAATTATAAAAGCAACAACACATAATGGCTGTGTATCTACCAGTATCTACCTGTGTATACCTGTATCTACCTGTGTATCTACCAGTATCTACCTGTGTATCTACCTGTGTATACCTGTATCTACCTGTGTATCTACCAGTATCTACCTGTGTATCTATTTCTGTATCTACCAGTATCTACCTGTGTATCTACCAGTATCTACTTGTGTATCTATCTCCGTATCTACCAGTATCTACCTGTGTACCCATCTCTGTATCTACTAGTATCTACCAGTATCTATCTCTGTATCTACCAGTATCCACCTGTGTATCTATCTCTGTATCTACCAGTATCTACCTGTGTATCTATCTCTGTATCTACCAATATCTGCCTGTGTACCCATCTCTGTATCTACTAGTATCTACCAGTATCTACCTGTGTATCTACCTGTGTATCTTATCTCTGTATCTACCACTATCTACCTGTGTATACCTGTATCTACCTGTGTATCTATCTCTGTATCTACCTGTGTATCTGTGTATACCTGTATCTACCTGTGTATCTGTCTCTGTATCTACCAGTATCTACCTGTGTATCTGTTTATATCTGTATCTACCTGTATCTCCCTGTACAGGGTTCAGCAGAGGCTGATCTGATAATCCTGATCTGGATTAGTTCCATCCTCAGAGATCACAGCTCCCAGCTGGTCTGCAGCCAGGAATAGAGACAAGATTACACTGAGTGAATGGCCTGGAATGGCCTGGAACGGATCTGTATACTCAGATTGATGCCGATGTGCCAGCTGGTTCAAAGTGCTGCAGTGATATAAATGTAATGAGTCACAGTGAGGAGCAGTGCCACAGCAAACACGCTCTTGTTCTAGGCCCTCCAGCTGTCAGCTGATCGAGCGTAAACAAATTTCTGATATTGATATGTGATTGATAGAAATCTAATATTACTTCATGTATATTATTGACTATTGATGAACTGATGATCTGTCCTATTTTTTATTTCTCTCTTGTGATTTTATTAACCTCAGAGGTTCTGATGATGTCATGATAGTAACATGCTGATCATTTTATTTTTATTGATCAGGGAAGTTCTGGTTTCTGCGCCTGCTCCTGTTTTTGGTAGTAAACTGATAACATGGATCTGTGCTGTTGCATCTTGTTAAATCCAATAAATAAATATTGATCAGTACCTCCAGGAAATCGCAATTTTGTGATCGCAACAATTAATCCAAATTCAACCAATCTCCACAGTATTTGTGGGGGCAAAATTCCCACATTAAAGGTTTTTACTAGGAAGATTTTAACATCAATATATCATCGTAAGTTTAATGTCCATACCTTGTGATGAGAATGAAAGACAATTGCCACTCACTCACTCACACACACTCACACACACTCACTCACTCACACTCACTCACACTCACTCACACACACACTCACTCACTCACTCACTCACTCACTCACACACTCACACACTCACTCACTCACACACTCACTCACACTCACACTCACACACACACACACACTTTTATGACTCAGGATTTTTTGTAACTTTGAGCCCATGGTTGTTCACACTTTGATAATTGGACATTAATCACAGTGAACTGCTGTTTAGGCCACTAACAATATCTGTATGGATGGATTTAAACAAATGTTGACGCTAGTCTGATTAAACTGACCAGCACTCACTACACTGGTTTCTACTGGTCCTTACTGGCTGCACTGCCTCTACTGATTGCAATGTGTAATTTTAAATATAAGGAATTGAAGATTTCTTCTTCCACCTGCCGGTCACTGATCCATCACCAAATGATCAATCACTGAGTGATCAGTCAATTAGAAACAATAAACGAGTGAAAATGCTTCAGTCCAGTTCAGTCAGTTTATTGATCCACAGAAAACACACACACACACACACACACACACACACACACACACACACACACACACACACACACACACACACACACACACACACACACACACACACACACACACACACACACACACACACACACAGTGACTTCTGACCCCTCCACCAACCAATGACAGAGCGTGATGATGATCTGCGTGATGATTGGACAGGAGGACAGTCAGCTGACACGTCTGTTCATCTTCAGAGAGAAATCTTTGTGTTTCTGAAGCTCGAGTTGTCCCTGAAACACAAAGCACTACATTACAGTACAACAGCAGTACATGTACTACAGCAGTACTACTGTCCCCGAAACACAAAGCACTACATTACAGTACAACAGCAGTACATGTACTACAGCAGTACTACTGTCCCTGAAAAACAAAGCACTACATTACAGTACAACAGCAGTACATGTACTACAGCAGTACTACTGTCCCCGAAACACAAAGCACTACAGCAGTACTACAGCAGTATACAGCTGTAGTACTGTCCCTGAAACGCAAACTACTACATTACAGTACTACAGCAGTATACAGCAGTACTACATCAGTGAATGTGAGTTTACTGACTGGCCAACCATTTTTAATTGAGTTGGAGTACACAGAGAGGAGCTAAAACAGCCTACAGCTCAGAGAAACCGCTGCTGTTCCTGCGGTCGGCGTACAGCTCAGAGAAACCGCTGCTTTTCCTGCCGTCGGCGTACAGCTCAGAGAAACCGCTGCTGTTCCTGCGGTCGGTGTACAGCTCAGAGAAACCGCTGCTGTTCCTGCGGTCGGCGTACAGCTCAGAGAAACCGCTGCTGTTCCTGCGGTCGGTGTACAGCTCAGAGAAACCGCTGCTGTTCCTGTGGTCAGCGTACAGCTCAGAGAAACCGCTACTGTTCCTGTGTACCTCTTTATGGGCCCTTCCCAACAATGTTACTTCTTTCATTCACAACACGGCCGCACCGCCATTTTCCCAGAAATGTTATGAGGTCTTGAGGTTGGAAATTGGCGGTACAGATCTTCCCGGAATATCCTTCCCTGCTCCCATTCACACATGACCTCATGCAGGATATGTTCCTGAACATTTCAGGGATAGACTGCATGTGTGAAAGGGGCTTCAGAGAAACCGCTGCTGTTACTGAGGAGTGTTGTTCTGGAGACTGTTTCACCTCCACAGAATCCACTTGATTAAAAGCACGAGGCTGGCTGGACGAAACACTCAGCTCCACACGGTGAGAAAAATGTGATTTCAACACATAATTGTGTGAGGGATTACAGTGTATTAGTCTCTATCATCTAGCGGTATGAGAACTGCTCAGTGTGTATCTTGTCATTTTATCCTTGTAATTTGGAAACTTGCAGACATGAAGCATCTTATTCATCTACTAAGTTACGACTTCTATAGCAGGAACAGCACTGAGCTGTCCGCAGCCTCAGACGTAAACACACTGACGTGCAAACTGTAGGAGTCTGAGGGAGGCTGACAGAGGTTGCCCAGATAACCATCATTATATGTGAGGCCTCATTCACCCGAATCTCAATCTGAATCTCTGGAATCCCAATAACGTAGCTACCTGGCTAGCTAGCGAGCTGTACCCAGCACGCCATTCAGTGGTGTACTTTTGTAAATGTACAATTATTCGTGTTACAAATTGTTTATGTGTCACAAATTGTTGTGTGCCACGGTGTTCTGCCCTGTTAAAGAGAGTTAGTTGTGGTTGTGTTATAAAGTTATAAGTTAGTAAGAAGTTTAAGCAGTTATTAGGAGTCCCCTCTCAATATACTCTACACAGCTTACTGCTTATTGAAGACAGCAATTATTTCAGTTATGCACCAGTATGGCTGTATATGAAAAATTCATATTGTACAGGAAATTAAAACCTGTATACCAGATGAATCGGTGTACCACCCAGCACAAGTATACATTAGTAGTAGTAGTATACAGTATACAGTAGTAGTAGTAGTAGTACCTGAAGCTGTCGTTGTGTGTCTTGTACTCCATGATGGTGTAGTACTGCTGTAGTAGTAGTATACAGTATACAGTAGTAGTTGTAGTACCTGAGGCTGTCGTTGTGCGTCTTGTACTCCATGATGGTGTAGTACTGCTGTAGTAGTAGTATACAGTATACAGTAGTAGCAGTAGTACCTGAGGCTGTCGTTGTGCGTCTTGTACTCCATGATGGTGTAGTACTGCTGTAGTAGTAGTATACAGTATACAGTAGTAGTTGTAGTACCTGAGGCTGTCGTTGTGCGTCTTGTACTCCATGATGGTGTAGTACTGCTGTAGTAGTAGTATACAGTATACAGTAGTAGCAGTAGTACCTGAGGCTGTCGTTGTGCGTCTTGTACTCCATGATGGTGTAGTACTGCTGTAGTAGTAGTATACAGTATACAGTAGTAGTACCTGAGGCTGTCGTTGTGCGTCTTGTACTCCATGATGGTGTAGTACTCCTGTAGTAGTAGTATACAGTATACAGTAGTAGTTGTAGTACCTGAGGCTGTCGTTGTGCGTCTTGTACTCCATGATGGTGTAGTACTGCTGTAGTAGTAGTATACAGTATACAGTAGTAGCAGTAGTACCTGAGGCTGTCGTTGTGCGTCTTGTACTCCATGATGGTGTAGTACTGCTGTAGTAGTAGTATACAGTATACAGTAGTAGTTGTAGTACCTGAGGCTGTCGTTGTGCGTCTTGTACTCCATGATGGTGTAGTACTGCTGTAGTAGTAGTATACAGTATACAGTAGTAGTACCTGAGGCTGTCGTTGTGCGTCTTGTACTCCATGATGGTGTAGTACTCCTGTAGTAGTAGTATACAGTATACAGTAGTAGTAGTAGTACCTGAGGCTGTCGTTGTGCGTCTTGTACTCCATGATGGTGTTGGCTGGGAGGTTCAGGACTCGTCTCAGAGTGTCTCTGATTCTGGACGTCGTTGTCTGATCGCTGGACGTCCGGTTCCAGATCGACAGGATGTCCTCCTGAGAGAAAGACAGGTACAGGCAGACAGACAGAACCCCTAAATGTAGTATTACTGTAATATTGGTAGTAATAGTACAGTTACAGTGTTACTGCAGTATTCATACAGTACTGTATTCCTGTGGTATTAGTGAGCAGTACTGCAGTAGTACTGCAGTATTACCTGGAAGCGTATGGACACCACGGCTCCACAGATCTCCTCTCCCACCATGAACTGCTCTCCCAGCATCGCCAGCACGATATTCTCCCAGAACCGACTGGCCAAACCTTTACGCAGCCGGATTATCCACTTCCCCCCACTGCGGTTAGAGTCATCCTGCCGGCAGACAGGTGAGAGGGAGACAGGTGAGACAGGTGAGAGGGTGTCAGGTGAGACAGGTGAGAGGGAGACAGGTGAGAAAGTGTCAGGTGAGACAGATGAGAGGGAGACAGGTGAGACAGGTGAGAGGGAGACAGGTGAGACAGAGACAGATGAAAGGGTGTCAGGTGAAAGGGAGACAAGTGAGACGGGTGAGAGGGAGACAGGTGAGAGGGAGACAGGTGAGACAGGTGAGAGGGAGACCGGTGAGACGGGTGAGAGGGAGACAGGTGAGACAGGGGAAAGGGAGACAGGCGAGAGAGTGTCAGGTGAGACAAGTGAGAGGGAGACAGGTGAGAGGATGTCAGGTGAGACAGGTGAGAGGGAGACAGGTGAGACAGGTGGGAGGGAGACAGGTGAGAGGGTGCCAGGTGAGAGGGAGACAGGTGAGAGGGTGTCAGGTGAGAGGGTGTCAGGTGAGACAGGTGAGAGGGTGTCAGGTGACAGGCGAGAGGGAGACAGGTGAGACGGGTGAGAGGCAGACAGGTGGAGACTACCTGTGAAAATGGAACTCAAGTACAATATTTTCTTTGTTATATAACTTTGAGCCCAGAAAATACATTAAACATCAGACCTGAAATATAGTTGTTTCTGTGATATGCAGAATGCTTTTTATCCAAGGAAGTCATTATATATGACTCTTTATTGGTAGGAGTTTAAATGAATCACATTATTTTCCATTTGCTTGCAATTTTTCCAAATTCGTGTAATTTTACCACAAAAAGAGACATAAAACATCAGAAATTGTAACATAGTTTGTAACAGTTGTTACCTCCCACATGGGTTTGATGCCCTCTTTGAACAGGTGGAAGTCGCTGTGTCCACTCAGATCACCTGGACGAACCAGGTGACTGTAAAACCTCCAGAACTGCTCCACCTGAAAACAGACACACACACACACAGACACACACACACACACACAGAAGATTGATTGTCAGTTCTGTATCATTGATCTGAAGATTCCTCCATAATAAAGTCACAAGTCAGCCAACGTGGTTGTGTTGGTCACTCTGGTACGAACAGCACGCCCAAGCTGAACCCACAAGTGTTCAATGGGGTTGAGGTCAGGACTGCTGGCAGGCCGTTCCATCCTCTCCACTCCCAAATTCTGGAGGTAGTCTCTGATAAACCCCGCTCTGTGGGGGCGAGCGTTGTCATCTTGGAGGACAGAGTTCGGTCCCAGACTGTGGAGATATGGGATTGCCGCTGGTTGCAGAATCTCATCTCGATGTCTCTCTGCATTGAGATTGCCTCCAATGATGACAAGCCTCGTTTTTCCAGTGAGGGAGATGCTGCCCCACACCATCACACTGCCTCCACCAAAAGATGTTACTCTACCGGTGCAGCAATCAGCATGGCGTTCTCCACGTCTTCTTCACACTTTGACCCTACGATCCAACTGCCAGAGGCAGAATCTGGACTCATCGCTGAACATAACGTTCCTCCACATGTTCAGGTTCCGGTGCACATGTTACAGACACCAGCGCAAACAGGCCTGATGGTAAAGGGCAGTCATGGCAGGCCTCCTGACAGCCCTATGAGACCGGAGATTGGCTGCGTGCAGTCTGTTCCAGATTGTCTGGGCAGAGAACCGTCGGCCATATCGTCCTGCAAACCTTGACTGCAAATCTGTAGAAGACAGCCTACGGTACTTGACAGGGTCAGGAAACGGTCTTCTTGCGGTGTCACCTTCTTGGGACGCCCACTTCGCGGCCAGTCTGACATTCCCCCGTTATATGGAACTTGGCCTTCACTTGAAGTTGCCCTATCGCACGGGCCCTATCCAGATCAGTCAAACATAGCAAGCCGATTCTTGGAGCAGACACCTACTGACCACTGTAGCAGCACACGTCGTTCCAAAATCTCCCAAAGCTGTTCAGATGGGCTGAGATGTGGTGACTGTGAAGGCCACAGCATATGATTCACATCATTTTCATACTCATCAAACCATTCAGTGAGCCTTCGTGCTCTGTGGATGGAGGCACTGTCATCCTGGAAGAGACCACTCCCATCAGGATAGAACTGTTTCATCATAGGATAAAGGTGATCACTCAGAACAACTTTGTATTGATCTGCAGTGATGCTTCCCTCTAAGGGGACAAGTGGAGCCAAACCATGCCAGC
>CM076467.1:23996973-24151973 GCA_038419695.1 Scomberomorus guttatus | reverse complement strand
AAAATGGATGACCAAGAAAAAGTCGAGAGTAAACTTTGCAAATAGCATTTTGCATATCACAGCTCAATAACCAACATGGCATGTCATCTAAAATGGCAGACTAACTTGTCTGCATTAAGATGCTCCATTCATGTAAAAAGCTTGATAGGCTTTGAGTGTGAACATATCAGAATTGGCATATTTCAATTAGTTTGGTCTAATAATTGTTTTATAACTGCAGGCGCATCCTGCGACAGCTTCTGTGACTGCAGCGCCTGCTGATAGCAGCAGTTACACCCAGACCAACAGTCCCGGCGCCAGAGCAAAGTAACTGCCGCCCAAGCTGGATGTGAGGCCTCCTCACATCAAAACAGTCTGCTCTGAGTCCGTTGTTATCATTTCATTTCATATGCTGCAAATAGCTTTTTAGACTAATTTAGACCATTTAGACTAATAAGGCTACAAGGTAAAGTGAACTCAGTGTACTGTGGCCAATTTAGTTAAGCTAGAGATAACATGCAGCTTTTTTTCCTGCAACCAATCGATTGGTTGAAGATTAGAGTAGTTCTGATTAGTGCTTAACAATTAATTAACATTTAATCAAAACTGCCGCAGCCTTCAATAGTAAATAACCTGTAACGTTATCCTATAAATCAGAATCATCTTTATTGGACAAGTATGTTTACACATACAAGCAATTTGAGTCTGGTTTAGTGACTCTCAGTGTGCTCACACAGAATAACAACAATCTTCAGAAATATACACAAGACATGAATATATACAGGTGAAACAGTTTCTGTGAACTGTACTACTTACTTTATATACATGTGATAGGTGGTTATGTACAGTATATACAGCCTGTTCATACACCCGCCCAGCGCGCAGGCTGACATGCCTTCTGTACAGCCTACGGGACACAATTAAACATCTATCTGCATGTTATTTTCTTTTAATAACAACATGTTTTTTACTTTCAATTAGTAGGCTAAAGGAGAAATTGCCCAGTGCAAGACTAACGTTAGCTGGTCAGCTACCACCTGTAGCAAACCGTTATTTATCTGTCCCGTCATTTGTTTTCACTGTCACTGACTTGTTTTCACTGATTGAACATTGACCAACAATAATATAAATCTTACTGTTGTTATTTTGTCATGTGAATGTTTGATCTGTCACCCAGAGCTATGAGCTAAAGTTGAACACTGCTCTGTATTTACATATTCTGCGCTGGTGTGTGTCACGTGCACACACATTATAAACAATCCCATTGGCTCATGAGTGTGACAGTTGGCAAAGAACAGTATCTGGTTGATGCAGCTCTCACTGTTTTTTTACACCAGCGAAGTCCACAAACGAGATAGAGAATGAATGAAAAAAGACCCCCCCCCCCCATTTTTTTTCTCCTGGGATCTACACTGATCTCATAAATGGCTTCTATGGACTCCAAATGACGGAAATCTGTCGTAGCAACAGAGAACTTTAATCCCTGCAAGCAACAATGACAGCATAGATATCACATCCAGCTGTTAATTTTAAAAATTTTTACTGCAATGGCATCGGGTCAGTAGTCAGTATCGGCTGATTCCCAAGTTCACGTATCGGAATCAGGAAGGAAAAAATGGTATCAGAACATCTCTATTGAAGTTTGTATAAGATTTCTGTCGCCCAAGATTTTCTTTAGTTGACTACAGTCCTACAGCATGTAAAGTGCTCCTGACTATAGGAGAGAATGAACATCCTCATCCCAGCATGCAAAGAGCTCCTGACTACAGGAGAGAGTGAACATCCACATCCCAGCATGCAAAGAGCTCCTGACTACAGGAGAGAATGAACATCCACATCCCAGCATGCAAAGAGCTCCTGACTACAGGAGAGAGTGAACATCCACATCCCAGCATGCAAAGAGCTCCTGACTACAGGAGAGAATGAACATCCACATCCCAGCATGCAAAGAGCTCCTGACTACAGGAGAGAATGAACATCCACATCCCAGCATGCAAAGAGCTCCTGACTACAGGAGAGAGTGAACATCCACATCCCAGCATGCAAAGAGTTCCTGACTACAGGAGAGAGTGAACATCCACATCCCAGCATGCAAAGAGCTCTGACTACAGGAGAGAGTGAACATCCACATCCCAGCATCCAAAGAGCTCCTGACTACAGGAGAGAATGAACATCCACATCCCAGCATGCAAAGAGCTCCTGACTACAGGAGAGAGTGAACATCCACATCCCAGCATGCAAAGAGCTCCTGACTACAGGAGAGAGTGAACATCCACATCCCAGCATGCAAAGAGCTCCTGACTACAGGAGAGAGTGAACATCCACATCCCAGCATGCATATATATATTCGTAGTATTATATATTTATATTTAATGCAGTGAAGTCAACTCTTTGTGGTAATAATTACAAACTGCTGGTGAGTCTCATCTGATTGTTAAAGCTTCAAATACCAAATATAATTTAATCAATGGATTATTGAACTGATCAGATCTCCTGTGAACATCAGAGATGAAACATCAAAGATTGATTATAGACAATAATCAGGCGTCGTGTTTTTAACCTGTTTAACTTCCTTCTGGGTTAAACTGTTATTAACATTACAGTTATTATGATGTTCAGATATGAAACATGTAAAACCAAACCTCACCCCCAAAGATAATGATGATAATGCTTTTACCTGAGTAACATTTAGCCTTTAACAGACAACTTTAGTGTCATTTTATTTTATTTTTACACATTTCATTTACGTTGGTTTTTGGTACTTTTTATGTATTGAAAAAAAGAAAAACACATCTTTTCTTTCTAGTTTTTGTAGTTTCATCTCTTGTTTAGTTCACTCAGTTTAAAAGTTTAAAAGTTAAATCAGTCTGATGCTAGCTGTTAGCCGTTAGCTGCGGCAGTGTCCCGGTTATTTCCCGGTTATTTACCCTGTTTAATGTGAGTCTTACCGCTCCAGCTGGTTCATTCCTCTTCTGTCGGACTCGCCGCTCTTTATTGTCTCTGTTTTCTACTTTATTACGTTATTATTTCACTTTATTTCTCTCGTGTTCTTCCTCATGCGGATACGGCTCAGCGTTGTGTGACGAGCTAACGCTTCTGTCAGTGCGCATGTGCAAAAGCGACGTACGGCAAACGGTGAGGGACATGTCACAGCCGGCGTTTGTTCGCTAAAATGTTCAGTGTTTAACCTACTGCCATCTGCACATTGAACATGCAAACTGGCTGCAAACTGGTTCACTCAGTCAGGTTAAAAAAACAATATTACAATTAATTAAAAAAATTCAAGTTAAAGAGAAAATGAAAAGAGAGAAGCAACAGTTGCACAGTTGTAACTAACAGGTGAAACCAGCAGGTGGCGCTGCTGTCTCACTGATGACATGGACTCAGTTTGAGTTAAATCTACTGTTCTGATTGATTGATTGATTGATTGATTGATTTTATTTATGGATTAACAGACACAAAACAAAAATCCCAGGGATAACATGGTACAGTGAAAACACTCATTTCCAACAAGGTGTTAAAAGACAAAGAGACATAAAGAAACACAAGACTTCCAACATAAACAATACAATCCTGAAATCCAGAAACGCATCATTATACATTTAAATAAAATAATAATAACAACCAAATTAAAAATACAAGGACAGTTTGTTATCTAAAGTAACAAAGTCATTGCAGATTTGATGATAAATCTGGGACCGTGTTCTATAAATCAGTCCCGAGCTGACGTCTGTGAGCTCCTCTCATGTTTAACATCTGGATGTGTAGAAGAATCCTCAACATAGCAGCAGCGAAGAAGAAGAAACCTTTGGCTACATTACTCAGTCGAGGCTCTTTACATGAACACACACTGATCCAACTGTTATTACCATGCTGAGAATGGACCGCTGTTATCTGAGTACTGAGTACTGATTATATTGTACATGTGATGCAGCTTCTGTTGTTCTAGGGTGTAGCTGTTGGGTCAGTGTAATACTATCTGTGTTCAATCTTATGCTTAGAGTTAGTCCATATAAATACAGTGTTTAAAGATGGTGATCAGGTGTAGTCACAGACCAGCAGGGGGCGCTGCTGTCTTTAACTACATGAAGTCCCAGTCTGTATTAAATCTGATAGTGAGGGTTTAATAACAGTGTTTAAAGATGGTGATCAGGTGTAGTAACAGGCCTGCAGGGGGCGCTGCTGTCTTTAACTACATGAAGTCCCAGTCTGTATTAAATCTGATAGTGAGGGTTTAATAACAGTGTTTAAAGATGGTGATCAGGTGTAGTAACGGGCCTGCAGGGGGCGCTGCTGTCTTTAACTACATGAAGTCCCAGGCTGTATTAAATCTGATAGTGAGGGTTTAATAAGTGTTTAAAGATGGTGATCAGGTGTAGTAACGGGCCTGCAGGGGGCGCTGCTGTCTTTAACTACATGAAGTCCCAGGCTGTATTAAATCTGATAGTGAGGGTTTAATAAGTGTTTAAAGATGGTGATCAGGTGAGGTAACAGGGCTGCAGGGGGCGCTGCTGTCTTTAACTACATGAAGTCCCAGTCTGTATTAAATCTGATAGTGAGGGTTTAATAACAGTGTTTAAAGATGGTGATCAGGTGTAGTAACAGGCCTGCAGGGGGCGCTGCTGTCTTTAACTACATGAAGTCCCAGTCTGTATTAAATCTGATAGTGAGGGTTTAATAACAGTGTTTAAAGATGGTGATCAGGTGTAGTAACGGGCCTGCAGGGGGCGCTGCTGTCATGTCTCTGTGGTCAGTTTGACAGTGTTCAGCACATTTCTGAAACTTGGAAAAACAGTCAGTTGAGTTTAAACTGAGCAACATGAGATTAATTTATCCTGTAGGTTTAGTATGAGGGAAGCTCCTCCAACTGAAACTCATCTGTACGTTGCTCTGAACAAACACTGTGAAAGCTCCTTACAGAGAAACATTTAACAGTAAAGACAAAAGTCCCCATAAATTCATGTCAGATATTAATTTTTATAAAATGTTTGTCTTCAGCATCATGTCTGATCTTAAAAACACTAAAACATTTCAGCATTTTGTAATCCTCTTTGCCCTGGTCCTGGTCCTGGTCCTGGTCCTGGTCCTGGTCTGGTGCTGGTTATGGTCCTGGTTGTGGTCCTGGTCCTGGTCCTGCGAACTGCTGGAGCGACTCAGCAGCTGCTCTGATCCTCATAATGTTTTATATCCACTTATTGACTCATTAACTCCATACTCCAGTGATCTGATTGATTTGTGTGTGATTGGTAGATTGGTAGTGATTTTAACACAATAAACCTTCAGAAAACCATTAGAAAACCTCCTCAGATGGTCTAACCCTGATCCAGGACCAGGAGATGTTAACATTGACTGTGCTGCTCCTGGATCAGGTTTGTTCTGGACTCTGTTCTGATGCTTTATGGTGTGAAATCAATATTTTGTATCGATTAACTGACTTGCTAACTTTGCTTCCAATCAATATAATCACTTATTTTAATAATTTATGGACTCAGTTTGATTGATGGTTTGTGTATCAATTATTTTAATAATTTATGGACTCAGTTTGATTGATTGTGTATTTCTGCTGGAATATTTTAACAATAATGAACTCTGACAGTCTGCGCTGCTGTTGTTTGTGAATATTGTTCATCAGTGTTTCTGATTCCATTAAGACTCTTTTAAAGGTTGTTCCAAGTCTGAGGAAAAATAAAAAGAACGATTATTGGAAACAGACATTCAGCTGGCGAATATCCCATTGTCCTAAGCAAATAATTTATTATATCATAATTTATTATTACATTGAAATAAAGTTTACAACAGAAAAAATAGCCAATAAGAGGAAATGTAGGAAACAAGAACATTTGCATGGAATTAATATATTTACTCAATTTCACTTACTCAATCAACATCAGCAGATAATTTATGCAGGCTGTTACATCTCGCACGCCAAACAAGGAATTACACAGAACATTTAGTGGCATTCTCTCTAGACGAAGAGACAGTTTTTGATAGAGTCAAGTGGGAGTATTTGTTTGTATTACCTGAGATTTTTGGGATTGGTAGTTCATATATTGTCTGTCTGGGTGTCTGTCCTCACAAATGGGAATATTTCCACCCCTTTTAAACTCTTGCGCGGTACCAGACAGGGCTGCCCTCTCTCTCCTCTGATCTTTGCCCTGGCTTTGAAGCCTTTGGCATCAGCCATTAGGGGCCACATCAATATTGAAGGCATAGCTTCAGGGCGAAAAGAACACAAATTACTTTTATATGCAGATATCTTACTGCTGTCAAGCAACCCAGAAACTACAGTGCCACAGATTTTGTCTGTCATTGGTTCCTTCTCAAAGATATAAAATTAATTGTTCTAAGTCTGAAGCAGTGCCTTTATCTAAATTATCTGAGTATTCATAGTAACTGGCAATCTAAATGGCTTCCATCAGTATTGGTTTATCTAGGTGTCATGATCACCCCAGGATTGGAAAACAATGAACTGAATTTTATTGCCCCCCAAAATTTAAAGTAATTCACTAAACTGGTCAAAATTGGGCCTTTCATTGATAAGAAGGATAAATACCTTAAAGATGATTGTAGTACCGCAGATTAATTATATAACATACATGCTACCTCTGGATTTTCCTTCTCCCCCTCTTGCTAGATTTAACAGAGCCACGAGTAGCTTCCTATGGGTGGGCAAGAAGCCCTCTTTCAATAAGAAGAAATTATATGCATCAGTGGAGGAGGGTGGTCTAGGATGCCCAAGAATGGGCCACAAGGTGGCAGTGTTGAGGAGGAGAACAGTCAATGAACAAAGTGCATCTTGGTCTTTGTGTTTGTTGTTGTTGACCTGCAGTGATTCAGTTTATGTGAACATGTTAGGCTGGTTGGAGATGAACCAGGTCTGAGCAGAATCCATCACCAACCACCAAAATGATCAAAAACATGACGTTTTACAGAAACTCTTCATTGTTTGTTCGATTGTAAAGATTGATGAACTTTTATCAGAAAACATTCAGACACAAAATATTACAGACACAATATGAACAAACATTATTTCATCTGAATATTACAGACACGATATGAACATTACGTCATTATTTCATCTGAATATTACACACAATAGGAACAAACATTATTTCATCTGAATATTACAGACACGATATGAACATTACGTCATTATTTCATCTGAATATTACACACAATAGGAACAAACATTATTTCATCTGAATATTACAGACACGATATGAACATTACGTCATTATTTCATCTGAATATTACAGACACAATATGAACATTACGTCATTATTTCATCTGAATATTACAGACACAATATGAACATTACGTCATTATTTCATCTGAATATTACAGACACAATATGAACATTACGTCATTATTTCATCTGAGTCTAACAGACACAATATGAACAAACATTATTTCATCTGAATATTACAGACACAATATGAACAAACATTATTTTATCTAGATATAAGAGACACAATATGAAAAAACATCATTATTTCATCTGAATATTACAGACACAATATGAACATTACATCATTATTTCATCTGACAGACAATATATATAGACACAGACATATATGACATATAATACAGACACAATATGAACATTACGTCATTGTTTCATCTGAATATTACAGACACAATATGAACATTACATCATTATTTCATCTGAATATTACAGACACAATATGAACAAACATTATTTCATCTGAATATTACAGACACAATATGAACAAACATTATTCAATCTGAATATTACAGACACAATATGAACAAACATCATTATTTTATCTGAATATAACAGACACAATATGAACAAACATTATTTCATCTGAATATTACAGACACAATATGAACAAACATTATTCAATCTGAATATTACTGACACAATATGAACATTACATCATTATTTCATCTGAATATTACAGACACAATATGAACATTACATCATTATTTCATCTGAATATTACAGACACAATATGAACATTATGTCATTATTTAATCTGAATATTACAGACACAATATGAACAAACGTCATTATTTAATCTGAATATTACAGACACAATATGAACAAACATTATTTCATCTGAATATAACAGACACAATATGAACAAACATTATTTTATCTGGATATTACAGACACGATATGAACAAACATGATTTAATCTGAATATTACAGACACGATATGAACATTACGTCATTATTTCATCTGAATATTACAGACACAATATGAACAAACATGATTTAATCTGAATATTACAGACACGATATGAACAAACATTATTTCATCTGAATATAACAGACACAATATGAACAAACATTATTTTATCTGGATATTACAGACACGATATGAACAAACATGATTTAATCTGAATATTACAGACACGATATGAACATTACGTCATTATTTCATCTGAATATTACAGACACAATATGAACAAACATGATTTAATCTGAATATTACAGACACAATATGAACAAACATGATTTAATCTGAATATTACAGACACAATATGAACATTACGTCATTATTTCATCTGAGTCTAACAGACACAATATGAACAAACATTATTTCATCTGAATATTACAGACACAATATGAACATTACATCATTATTTCATCTGACAGACACAATATATAGACACAGACATATATGACATATAATACAGACACAATATGAACATTACGTCATTATTTCATCTGAATATTACAGACACAATATGAACATTACATCATTATTTCATCTGAATATTACAGACACAATATGAACAAACATTATTCAATCTGAATATTACAGACACAATATGAACAAACATCATTATTTTATCTGAATATAACAGACACAATATGAACAAACATTATTTCATCTGAATATTACAGACACAATATGAACAAACATTATTTCATCTGAATATTACAGACACAATATGAACAAACATTATTCAATCTGAATATTACTGACACAATATGAACATTACATCATTATTTTATCTGAATATTACAGACACAATATGAACATTACATCATTATTTCATCTGAATATTACAGACACAATATGAACATTATGTCATTATTTAATCTGAATATTACAGACACAATATGAACAAACGTCATTATTTAATCTGAATATTACAGACACAATATGAACAAACATTATTTCATCTGAATATAACAGACACAATATGAACAAACATTATTTTATCTGGATATTACACACAATATGAACAAACATGATTTAATCTGAATATTACAGACACGATATAAACATTACGTCAATATTTCATCTGAATATTACAGACACAATATGAACAAACATCATTATTTCATCTGAATATTACAGACACAATATGAACAAACATTATTTCATCTGAATATTACACACAATATGAACAAACATGATTTAATCTGAATATTACAGACACGATATGAAAAAACATCATTATTTAATCTGAATATTACAGACACAATATGAACAAACGTCATTATTTAATCTTAATATTACAGACACAATATGAACAAACATTATTTCATCTGAATATAACAGACACAATATGAACAAACATTATTTTATCTGGATATTACAGACACGATATGAACAAACATGATTTAATCTGAATATTACAGACACGATATGAACAAACATTATTTCATCTGAATATAACAGACACAATATGAACAAACATTATTTTATCTGGATATTACAGACACGATATGAACAAACATGATTTAATCTGAATATTACAGACACGATATGAACATTACGTCATTATTTCATCTGAATATTACAGACACAATATGAACAAACATGATTTAATCTGAATATTACAGACACAATATGAACAAACATGATTTAATCTGAATATTACAGACACAATATGAACATTACGTCATTATTTCATCTGAGTCTAACAGACACAATATGAACAAACATTATTTCATCTGAATATTACAGACACAATATGAACATTACATCATTATTTCATCTGACAGACACAATATATAGACACAGACATATATGACATATAATACAGACACAATATGAACATTACGTCATTATTTCATCTGAATATTACAGACACAATATGAACATTACATCATTATTTCATCTGAATATTAAAGACACAATATGAACAAACATTATTCAATCTGAATATTACAGACACAATATGAACAAACATCATTATTTTATCTGAATATAACAGACACAATATGAACAAACATTATTTCATCTGAATATTACAGACACAATATGAACAAACATTATTTCATCTGAATATTACAGACACAATATGAACAAACATTATTCAATCTGAATATTACTGACACAATATGAACATTACATCATTATTTTATCTGAATATTACAGACACAATATGAACATTACATCATTATTTCATCTGAATATTACAGACACAATATGAACATTATGTCATTATTTAATCTGAATATTACAGACACAATATGAACAAACGTCATTATTTAATCTGAATATTACAGACACAATATGAACAAACATTATTTCATCTGAATATAACAGACACAATATGAACAAACATTATTTTATCTGGATATTACACACAATATGAACAAACATGATTTAATCTGAATATTACAGACACGATATAAACATTACGTCAATATTTCATCTGAATATTACAGACACAATATGAACAAACATCATTATTTCATCTGAATATTACAGACACAATATGAACAAACATTATTTCATCTGAATATTACACACAATATGAACAAACATGATTTAATCTGAATATTACAGACACGATATGAAAAAACATCATTATTTCATCTGAGTATTACAGACACAATATGAACATTACATCATTATTTCATCTAAAAGACACAATATATAGACACAGACATATATGACATATAATACAGACACAATATGAACATTACGTCATTATTTTATCTGAATATTACAGACACAATATGAACATTACATCATTATTTCATCTGAATATTACAGACACAATATGAACATTACGTCATTATTTCATCTGAATATTACAGACACAATATGAACATTACGTCATTATTTTATCTGAATATTACAGACACAATATGAACATTACATCATTATTTCATCTGAATATTACAGACACAATATGAACAAACATAATTTCATCTGAATATTACAGACACAATATAAACAAACATCATTATTTCATCTGAATATTACAGACACAATATGAACAAACATCATTATTTTATCTGAATATTACAGACACAATATGAACAAACATCATTATTTTATCTGAATATTACAGACACAATATGAACAAACATAATTATTTTATCTGAATATTACAGACACAATGTGAACATTACGTCATTATTTCATCTGAATATTACAGACACAATATGAACATTACGTCATTATTTCATCTGAATATTACAGACACAATATGAACAAACATTATTTCATCTGAATATTACAGACACAATATGAACAAACATCATTATTTCATCTGAATATTACAGACACAATATGAACAAACATCATTATTTTATCTGAATATTACAGACACAATATGAACATTACGTCATTATTTCATCTGAATATTACAGACACAATATGAACAAACATCATTATTTCATCTGAATATTACAGACACAATATGAACAAACATCATTATTTCATCTGAATATTACAGACACAATATGAACAAACATCATTATTTTATCTGAATATTACAGACACAATATGAACATTGCGTCATTATTTAATCTGAATATTACAGACACAATATGAACAAACATCATTGTTTTATCTGAATATTACAGACACAATATGAACATTACGTCATTATTTCATCTGAATATTACAGACACAATATGAACATTATGTCATTATTTAATCTGAATATTACAGACACAATATGAACAAACATCATTGTTTAGTCTGAATATTACAGACACAATATAAACAAAAATCATTATTTTATCTGAATATTACAGACACAATATGAACAAACATCATTATTTCATCTGACAGACACAATATATAGACACAGACATATATGACATATAATACAGACACAATATGAACATTACGTCATTATTTTATCTGAATATTACAGACACAATATGAACATTACATCATTATTTCATCTGAATATTACAGACACAATATGAACATTACATCATTATTTCATCTGAATATTACAGACACAATATGAACAAACATAATTTCATCTGAATATTACAGACACAATATAAACAAACATCATTATTTCATCTGAATATTACAGACACAATATGAACAAACATCATTATTTTATCTGAATATTACAGACACAATATGAACAAACATCATTATTTTATCTGAATATTACAGACACAATATGAACAAACATAATTTCATCTGGATATTACAGACACAATATGAACAAACATTATTCAATCTGAATATTACTGACACAATATGAACATTACATCATTATTTCATCTGAATATTACAGACACAATATGAACAAACATTATTTCATCTGAATATTACAGACACAATATGAACAAACATAATTATTTTATCTGAATATTACAGACACAATATAAACATTACGTCATTATTTCATCTGAATATTACAGACACAATATGAACAAACATTATTTCATCTGAATATTACAGACACAATATGAACAAACATCATTATTTTATCTGAATATTACAGACACAATATGAACAAACATAATTATTTTATCTGAATATTACAGACACAATATAAACATTACGTCATTATTTCATCTGAATATTACAGACACAATATGAACAAACATTATTTCATCTGAATATTACAGACACAATATGAACAAACATCATTATTTCATCTGAATATTACAGACACAATATGAACAAACATCATTATTTAGTCTGAATATTACAGACACAATATGAACAAACATCATTATTTAGTCTGAATATTACAGACACAATATGAACATTACGTCATTATTTAATCTGAATATTACAGACACAATATGAACAAACATCATTGTTTAATCTGAATATTACAGACACAATATGAACAAACATCATTATTTTATCTGGATATTACAGACACAATATTAACAAACATTATATCATCTGAATATTACAGACACAATATGAACATTACATCATTATTTCATCTGACAGACACAATATATAGACACAGACATATATGACATATAATACAGACACAATATGAACATTACGTCATTATTTTATCTGAATATTACAGACACAATATGAACATTACATCATTATTTCATCTGAATATTACAGACACAATATGAACATTACATCATTATTTCATCTGAATATTACAGACACAATATGAACAAACATAATTTCATCTGAATATTACAGACACAATATAAACAAACATCATTATTTCATCTGAATATTACAGACACAATATGAACAAACATCATTATTTTATCTGAATATTACAGACACAATATGAACAAACATCATTATTTTATCTGAATATTACAAACACAATATGAACAAACATAATTTCATCTGGATATTACAGACACAATATGAACAAACATTATTCAATCTGAATATTACTGACACAATATGAACATTACATCATTATTTCATCTGAATATTACAGACACAATATGAACAAACATTATTTCATCTGAATATTACAGACACAATATGAACAAACATAATTATTTTATCTGAATATTACAGACACAATATAAACATTACGTCATTATTTCATCTGAATATTACAGACACAATATGAACAAACATTATTTCATCTGAATATTACAGACACAATATGAACAAACATCATTATTTTATCTGAATATTACAGACACAATATGAACAAACATAATTATTTTATCTGAATATTACAGACACAATATAAACATTACGTCATTATTTCATCTGAATATTACAGACACAATATGAACAAACATTATTTCATCTGAATATTACAGACACAATATGAACAAACATCATTATTTCATCTGAATATTACAGACACAATATGAACAAACATCATTATTTAGTCTGAATATTACAGACACAATATGAACAAACATCATTATTTAGTCTGAATATTACAGACACAATATGAACATTACGTCATTATTTAATCTGAATATTACAGACACAATATGAACAAACATCATTGTTTAATCTGAATATTACAGACACAATATGAACAAACATCATTATTTTATCTGGATATTACAGACACAATATTAACAAACATTATATCATCTGAATATTACAGACACAATATGAACATTACATCATTATTTCATCTGACAGACACAATATATAGACACAGACATATATGACATATAATACAGACACAATATGAACATTACGTCATTATTTTATCTGAATATTACAGACACAATATGAACATTACGGCATTATTTCATCTGAATATTACAGACACAATATGAACATTATGTCATAATTTCATCTGAATATTACAGACACAATATAAACAAACATCATTATTTCATCTGAATATTACAGACACAATATGAACAAACATCATTATTTTATCTGAATATTACAGACACAATATGAACAAACATCATTATTTTATCTGAATATTACAGACACAATATGAACAAACATTATTCAATCTGAATATTACTGACACAATATGAACATTACATCATTATTTCATCTGAATATTACAGACACAATATGAACAAACATTATTTCATCTGAATATTACAGACACAATATGAACAAACATTATTTCATCTGAATATTACAGACACAATATGAACAAACATCATTATTTTATCTGAATATTACAGACACAATATGAACAAACATAATTATTTTATCTGAATATTACAGACACAATATAAACATTACGTCATTATTTCATCTGAATATTACAGACACAATATGAACAAACATTATTTCATCTGAATATTACAGACACAATATGAACAAACATCATTATTTCATCTGAATATTACAGACACAATATGAACAAACATCATTATTTAGTCTGAATATTACAGACACAATATGAACAAACATCATTATTTAGTCTGAATATTACAGACACAATATGAACATTACGTCATTATTTAATCTGAATATTACAGACACAATATGAACAAACATCATTGTTTAATCTGAATATTACAGACACAATATGAACAAACATCATTATTTTATCTGGATATTACAGACACAATATTAACAAACATTATATCATCTGAATATTACAGACACAATATGAACATTACATCATTATTTCATCTGACAGACACAATATATAGACACAGACATATATGACATATAATACAGACACAATATGAACATTACGTCATTATTTTATCTGAATATTACAGACACAATATGAACATTACATCATTATTTCATCTGAATATTACAGACACAATATGAACATTACATCATTATTTCATCTGAATATTACAGACACAATATGAACAAACATAATTTCATCTGAATATTACAGACACAATATAAACAAACATCATTATTTCATCTGAATATTACAGACACAATATGAACAAACATCATTATTTTATCTGAATATTACAGACACAATATGAACAAACATCATTATTTTATCTGAATATTACAAACACAATATGAACAAACATAATTTCATCTGGATATTACAGACACAATATGAACAAACATTATTCAATCTGAATATTACTGACACAATATGAACATTACATCATTATTTCATCTGAATATTACAGACACAATATGAACAAACATTATTTCATCTGAATATTACAGACACAATATGAACAAACATAATTATTTTATCTGAATATTACAGACACAATATAAACATTACGTCATTATTTCATCTGAATATTACAGACACAATATGAACAAACATTATTTCATCTGAATATTACAGACACAATATGAACAAACATCATTATTTTATCTGAATATTACAGACACAATATGAACAAACATAATTATTTTATCTGAATATTACAGACACAATATAAACATTACGTCATTATTTCATCTGAATATTACAGACACAATATGAACAAACATTATTTCATCTGAATATTACAGACACAATATGAACAAACATCATTATTTCATCTGAATATTACAGACACAATATGAACAAACATCATTATTTAGTCTGAATATTACAGACACAATATGAACAAACATCATTATTTAGTCTGAATATTACAGACACAATATGAACATTACGTCATTATTTAATCTGAATATTACAGACACAATATGAACAAACATCATTGTTTAATCTGAATATTACAGACACAATATGAACAAACATCATTATTTTATCTGGATATTACAGACACAATATTAACAAACATTATATCATCTGAATATTACAGACACAATATGAACATTACATCATTATTTCATCTGACAGACACAATATATAGACACAGACATATATGACATATAATACAGACACAATATGAACATTACGTCATTATTTTATCTGAATATTACAGACACAATATGAACATTACGGCATTATTTCATCTGAATATTACAGACACAATATGAACATTATGTCATAATTTCATCTGAATATTACAGACACAATATAAACAAACATCATTATTTCATCTGAATATTACAGACACAATATGAACAAACATCATTATTTTATCTGAATATTACAGACACAATATGAACAAACATCATTATTTTATCTGAATATTACAGACACAATATGAACAAACATTATTCAATCTGAATATTACTGACACAATATGAACATTACATCATTATTTCATCTGAATATTACAGACACAATATGAACAAACATTATTTCATCTGAATATTACAGACACAATATGAACAAACATAATTATTTTATCTGAATATTACAGACACAATATAAACATTACGTCATTATTTCATCTGAATATTACAGACACAATATGAACAAACATTATTTCATCTGAATATTACAGACACAATATGAACAAACATCATTATTTTATCTGAATATTACAGACACAATATGAACAAACATAATTATTTTATCTGAATATTACAGACACAATATAAACATTACGTCATTATTTCATCTGAATATTACAGACACAATATGAACAAACATTATTTCATCTGAATATTACAGACACAATATGAACAAACATCATTATTTCATCTGAATATTACAGACACAATATGAACAAACATCATTATTTTATCTGAATATTACAGACACAATATGAACATTACGTCATTATTTAATCTGAATATTACAGACACAATATGAACAAACATCATTGTTTAATCTGAATATTACAGACACAATATGAACAAACATCATTATTTAGTCTGAATATTACAGACACAATATGAACAAACATCATTATTTTATCTGAATATTACAGACACAATATGAACATTACGTCATTATTTAATCTGAATATTACAGACACAATATGAACAAACATCATTGTTTAATCTGAATATTACAGACACAATATGAACAAACATCATTATTTTATCTGGATATTACAGACACAATATTAACAAACATTATATCATCTGAATATTACAGACACAATATGAACATTACATCATTATTTCATCTGACAGACACAATATATAGACACAGACATATATGACATATAATACAGACACAATATGAACATTACGTCATTATTTTATCTGAATATTACAGACACAATATGAACATTACGGCATTATTTCATCTGAATATTACAGACACAATATGAACATTATGTCATTATTTAATCTGAATATTACAGACACAATATGAACAAACATCATTATTTAGTCTGAATATTACAGACACAATATGAACAAACATCATTATTTAATCTGAATATTACAGACACGATATGAACATAACGTCATTATTTTATCTGAATATTACAGACACAATATGAACAAACATTATTATTTAATCTGAATATTACAGACACAATATGAACAAACATCATTATTTAATCTGAATATTACAGACACGATATGAACATAACGTCATTATTTTATCTGAATATTACAGACACGATGTGAACATTACGTCATTATTTTATCTGAATATTACAGACACGATATGAACATTACGTCATTATTTTATCTGAATATTACAGAAACGATATGAACATTACGTCATTATTTTATCTGAATATTACAGACACAATATGAACATTACATCATTATTTTATCTGAATATTACAGACACAATATGAACAAACATCATTATTTTATCTGAATATTACAGACACAATATGAACAAACATCATTATTTCATTCTTGTTATGAGCTGAAACAACATCAAACTTTTGATACTAAGCGTCTCATGAAGCTTTTCCTCTGTACAGATGTAAAGTCTGACAGTCTGAATATGTGATTACGTCATTATTTAATCTGAATATTACAGACACAATATGAACAAACATCATTATTTAGTCTGAATATTACAGACACAATATAAACAAACATCATTATTTTATCTGGATATTACAGACACAATATGAAAAAACATCATTATTTTATCTGAATATTACAGACACAATATGAACAAACATCATTATTTTATCTGAATATTACAGACACAATATGAACATTATGTCATTATTTAATCTGAATATTACAGACACAATATGAACATTACATCATTATTTCATCTGACAGACACAATATATAGACACAGACATATATGACATATAATACAGACACAATATGAACATTACGTCATTATTTTATCTGAATATTACAGACACAATATGAACATTACATCATTATTTCATCTGAATATTACAGACACAATATGAACATTACGTCATTATTTTATCTGAATATTACAGACACAATATGAACATTACATCATTATTTCATCTGAATATTACAGACACAATATGAACATTACATCATTATTTCATCTGACAGACACAATATATAGACACAGACATATATGACATATAATACAGACACAATATGAACATTACGTCATTATTTTATCTGAATATTACAGACACAATATGAACATTACATCATTATTTCATCTGAATATTACAGACACAATATGAACATTACATCATTATTTTATCTGAATATTACAGACACAATATGAACATTATGTCATTATTTAATCTGAATATTACAGACACAATATGAACAAACATCATTATTTTATCTTAATATTACAGACACAATATGAACATAATGTCATTATTTCATCTGAATATTACAGACACAATATGAACATTACATCATTATTTAATCTGAATATTACAGACACAATATGAACATTACATCATTATTTAATCTGAATATTACAGACACAATATGAACATAACGTCATTATTTTATCTGAATATTACAGAAACGATATGAACATAACGTCATTATTTTATCTGAATATTACAGACACGATATGAACATAACGTCATTATTTTATCTGAATATTACAGACACAATGTGAACATTACGTCATTATTTCATCTGAATATTACAGACACAATATGAACATTACGTCATTATTTTATCTGAATATTACAGAAACGATATGAACATTACGTCATTATTTTATCTGAATATTACAGACACGTTATGAACATAACGTCATTATTTTATCTGAATATTACAGACACGATATGAACATTACGTCATTATTTTATCTGAATATTACAGACACAATATGAACATTACGTCATTATTTTATCTGAATATTACAGAAACGATATGAACATTACGTCATTATTTTATCTGAATATTACAGACACAATATGAACAAACATCATTATTTTATCTGAATATTACAGATACAATATGAACAAACATCATTATTTTATCTGAATATTACAGACACAATATGAACATTACGTCATTATTTTATCTGAATATTACAGACACAATATGAACATTACGTCATTATTTTATCTGAATATTACAGAAACGATATGAACATTACGTCATTATTTTATCTGAATATTACAGACACAATATGAACAAACATCATTATTTTATCTGAATATTACAGACACAATATGAACAAACATCATTATTTCATTCTTGTTATGAGCTGAAACAACATCAAACTTTTGATACTAAGCGTCTCATGAAGCTTTTCCTCTGTACAGATGTGAAGTCTGACAGTCTGAATATGTGACAGATATTTCTGCTCCTGTCATCTCGTACACTGTTTTGACTATTGTTTGTTTTCCTTTATCTGTTTACTCCATAATTCTTTACACAATACTTAATCTCTTCCACTCACCCTTATTTTGGAGCAATTAAAATGTCTGTAGCTTCTGAACCACAGTGACTATCTGCACTAAAGGTCTTTCCAGAAAGAAAACCTACCGAAGTTTCTTGTAAAAGTGACAGAAACACTCCAGCTGGTACAGAAACAGAGAAAAGGTGTTCGAGGACAGTAAACATTAAGATGTGTCCAAAAGAGTGGTCAGTGTAAATGTCTGCCTGTGTGTTTGTCTGTAAAGATGGAGGGCAGTATAAGACAGCACACAGTGTGACACTCTGCAGTGTTTTTACATGAAAAGGTCCAGACAGATTTCCAAAGAGCACATAGGTCACTCCATATTTTTGCAAAGTCTTCCTGATTATGACAAAAACCACAAGAGAGGGAGAGAAGGACGACTGGTGGAGTTAATGAGGTTAAATATTTGATATGTACATGAAGACACTCACATATAAAAACACACATTTGCCTGCATACAGTCGGCTATATATGAATTTAAAATAAATAAACATTAATGCAGGAGAGGCAAGAGACTAAAAGCTTAAAGATGTCTCCCATAAACTCAAGGCAAGATAAACAGAATTACATGAAATAAAAATCATTTTGTTTTATTTGAATTTCTTTATCTCTGGAATGACAGGTGAACGAGTTTGATTAGTCGGCTGATTAATGGTCGGCATGTTGGTAGTCCTCCCATAGACTGTAAAAGATGTGGACGTAGCCACCGTGACGTCACCTGCTGGTTTCTGAAGATCGGTTTTGAAGCTTAAAGTAGGCGACTCCAACCATCGCCATGCTGTCTCCACTGCTGCAGACTGAGATTATCATCCAGCTTCGTGTTGTTATATAACAGGCTGCCTGCTGCCGCTTATATAACACACACACACATACACAGAAACACATACACACACACACAGAAACACATACACACATACACAGAAACACATACACACATACACAGAAACACACACACACATACACAGAAACACACACAGAAACACATACACACACACACAGAAACACACACACACATACACAGAAACACACACAGAAACACATACACACACATACACATAAACACATACACACACACATACACAGACACACATACACACATACACACATACACACACACATACACAGAAACACATACACACACACACAGAAACACATACACACATACACAGAAACACACACACACATACACAAAAACACACACACATACACAAAAACACACACACATACACAGAAACACATACACACACACACACACAGAAACACATACACAGAAATACATACACACATACACAGAAACACATACACACATACACACACAGAAACACATACACACACATACACACACACATACACAGACACACATACACAGAAACACATACACACATACGCAGAAACACACACACACATACACAGAAACACACACACACACACAGAAACACACACACACATACACACACAGAAACACATACACACACATACACACACACATACACAGACACACACACACAGAAACACATACACACATACACAGAAACACACACACACACACATACACACACACACACACAGAAACACATACACACATACGCAGAAACACACACACACATACACACACAGAAACACATACACACACATACACACACACATACACAGACACACACACACAGAAACACATACACACATACACAGAAACACACACACACACACACATACACACACACACACACAGAAACACATACACACATACGCAGAAACACACACACACATACACAGAAACACACACACACACACACAGAAACACATACACACACATACACACAGAAACACATACACACACATACACACACACACGTACACATACACACATACACAGAAACACATACACACACACACACAGAAACACATACACACATACGCAGAAACACACACACACACACACAGAAACACATACACACACATACACATAAACACATACACACACACATACACAGACACACATACACACACACATACACAGAAACACATACACACACACACACACACACAGAAACACATACACACACATACACATAAACACACACAAACACATACACAGACACACATACACACATACACACATACACAGACACACAGACACACATACACACACACATACACAGAAACACATACACACACACACATACACAGAAACACACACACATACACAGAAACACATACACACATACACAGAAACACACACACATACACAGAAACACATACACACATACACAGAAACACATACACACACACAGAAACACATACACATACACAGAAACACATACACACACACATACACAGAAACACAGAAACACATACACAGAAACACACATACACACACACAGAGAAACACACACAGAAACACATACACACATACACAGAAACACATACAGACACACACAGAAACACATACACACATACACACACACACAGAAACACATACACACATTCACAGAAACACATACACACACACACAGAAACACATACACACATACACACACACACAGAAACACACACAGATACACATACACACACATATACAGAAACACACACATATACACAGAAACACGCACACACAGAAACACATACACACAGAAACACATACACACTCACACACACACACATAAACACATACACACACACATACACATAAACACATACACACACACACACACATACACACACAGAAACACATACACACTCACACACACACACATAAACACATACACACACATACACATAAACACATACACACACACACACACAAAACACATACACACACATACACATAAACACATACACACACATACACAGACACACACACACACACATACACAGAAACACATACACACATACACAGAAACACATACACACACATACACAGAAACACATACACACATACACAGAAACACACACAGAAACACACACACATACACAGAAACACATACACACACACATACACAGAAACACATACACACACATACACAGACACACTTACACACATACACAGAAACACATACACACATACACAGAAACACATACACACATACACAGAAACACATACACACATACACAGAAACACACACAGAAACACACACACATACACAGAAACACATACACACACACATACACAGAAACACATACACACATACACAGAAACACATACACACATACACAGAAACACATACACACACACAGAAACACATACACACACACATACACAGAAACACATACACACACATACACAGACACACATACACACATACACAGACACACATACACACATACACAGAAACACATACACACATACACAGAAACACATACAGACACGATATGAACAAACATAATTTCATCTGGATATTACAGACACAATATGAACAAACATTATTCAATCTGAATATTACTGACACAATATGAACATTACATCATTATTTCATCTGAATATTACAGACACAATATGAACAAACATTATTTCATCTGAATATTACAGACACAATATGAACAAACATAATTATTTTATCTGAATATTACAGACACAATATAAACATTACGTCATTATTTCATCTGAATATTACAGACACAATATGAACAAACATTATTTCATCTGAATATTACAGACACAATATGAACAAACATCATTATTTTATCTGAATATTACAGACACAATATGAACAAACATAATTATTTTATCTGAATATTACAGACACAATATAAACATTACGTCATTATTTCATCTGAATATTACAGACACAATATGAACAAACATTATTTCATCTGAATATTACAGACACAATATGAACAAACATCATTATTTCATCTGAATATTACAGACACAATATGAACAAACATCATTATTTTATCTGAATATTACAGACACAATATGAACATTACGTCATTATTTAATCTGAATATTACAGACACAATATGAACAAACATCATTGTTTAATCTGAATATTACAGACACAATATGAACAAACATCATTATTTAGTCTGAATATTACAGACACAATATGAACAAACATCATTATTTAGTCTGAATATTACAGACACAATATGAACATTACGTCATTATTTAATCTGAATATTACAGACACAATATGAACAAACATCATTGTTTAATCTGAATATTACAGACACAATATGAACAAACATCATTATTTTATCTGGATATTACAGACACAATATTAACAAACATTATATCATCTGAATATTACAGACACAATATGAACATTACATCATTATTTCATCTGACAGACACAATATATAGACACAGACATATATGACATATAATACAGACACAATATGAACATTACGTCATTATTTTATCTGAATATTACAGACACAATATGAACATTACGGCATTATTTCATCTGAATATTACAGACACAATATGAACATTATGTCATTATTTAATCTGAATATTACAGACACAATATGAACAAACATCATTATTTAGTCTGAATATTACAGACACAATATGAACAAACATCATTATTTAATCTGAATATTACAGACACGATATGAACATAACGTCATTATTTTATCTGAATATTACAGACACGATATGAACATTACGTCATTATTTTATCTGAATATTACAGACACAATATGAACAAACATTATTATTTAATCTGAATATTACAGACACAATATGAACAAACATCATTATTTAATCTGAATATTACAGACACGATATGAACAAACATCATTATTTCATCTGAATATTACAGACACAATATGAACAAACATCATTATTTTATCTGAATATTACAGACACAATATGAACATTACGTCATTATTTAATCTGAATATTACAGACACAATATGAACAAACATCATTGTTTAATCTGAATATTACAGACACAATATGAACAAACATCATTATTTAGTCTGAATATTACAGACACAATATGAACAAACATCATTATTTAGTCTGAATATTACAGACACAATATGAACATTACGTCATTATTTAATCTGAATATTACAGACACAATATGAACAAACATCATTGTTTAATCTGAATATTACAGACACAATATGAACAAACATCATTATTTTATCTGGATATTACAGACACAATATTAACAAACATTATATCATCTGAATATTACAGACACAATATGAACATTACATCATTATTTCATCTGACAGACACAATATATAGACACAGACATATATGACATATAATACAGACACAATATGAACATTACGTCATTATTTTATCTGAATATTACAGACACAATATGAACATTACGGAATTATTTCATCTGAATATTACAGACACAATATGAACATTATGTCATTATTTAATCTGAATATTACAGACACAATATGAACAAACATCATTATTTAGTCTGAATATTACAGACACAATATGAACAAACATCATTATTTAATCTGAATATTACAGACACGATATGAACATAACGTCATTATTTTATCTGAATATTACAGACACGATATGAACATTACGTCATTATTTTATCTGAATATTACAGACACAATATGAACAAACATTATTATTTAATCTGAATATTACAGACACAATATGAACAAACATCATTATTTAATCTGAATATTACAGACACGATATGAACATAACGTCATTATTTTATCTGAATATTACAGACACGATATGTACATTACGTCATTATTTTATCTGAATATTACAGAAACGATATGAACATTACGTCATTATTTTATCTGAATATTACAGAAACGATATGAACATTACGTCATTATTTTATCTGAATATTACAGACACAATATGAACAAACATCATTATTTTATCTGGATATTACAGACACAATATGAACAAACATCATTATTTTATCTGAATATTACAGACACAATATGAACATTATGTCATTATTTAATCTGAATATTACAGACACAATATGAACATTACATCATTATTTCATCTGACAGACACAATATATAGACACAGACATATATGACATATAATACAGACACAATATGAACATTACGTCATTATTTTATCTGAATATTACAGACACAATATGAACATTACATCATTATTTCATCTGAATATTACAGACAAAATATGAACATTACATCATTATTTTATCTGAATATTACAGACACAATATGAACATTACATCATTATTTCATCTGAATATTACAGACACAATATGAACATTACATCATTATTTTATCTGAATATTACAGACACAATATGAACATTATGTCATTATTTAATCTGAATATTACAGACACAATATGAACAAACATCATTATTTAGTCTGAATATTACAGACACAATATGAACAAACATCATTATTTTATCTTAATATTACAGACACAATATGAACATAATGTCATTATTTCATCTGAATATTACAGACACAATATGAACATTACATCATTATTTAATCTGAATATTACAGACACAATATGAACATTACATCATTATTTAATCTGAATATTACAGACACAATATGAACATAACGTCATTATTTTATCTGAATATTACAGACACAATATGAACATAACGTCATTATTTTATCTGAATATTACAGACACGATATGAACATAACGTCATTATTTTATCTGAATATTACAGAAACGATATGAACATAACGTCATTATTTTATCTGAATATTACAGACACGATATGAACATAACGTCATTATTTTATCTGAATATTACAGACACAATGTGAACATTACGTCATTATTTCATCTGAATATTACAGACACAATATGAACATTACGTCATTATTTTATCTGAATATTACAGACACGATATGAACATTACGTCATTATTTTATCTGAATATTACAGACACGATATGAACATTACGTCATTATTTTATCTGAATATTACAGACACAATATGAACATTACGTCATTATTTTATCTGAATATTACAGAAACGATATGAACATTACGTCATTATTTTATCTGAATATTACAGACACAATATGAACAAACATCATTATTTTATCTGAATATTACAGACACAATATGAACAAACATCATTATTTCATTCTTGTTATGAGCTGAAACAACATCAAACTTTTGATACTAAGCGTCTCATGAAGCTTTTCCTCTGTACAGATGTGAAGTCTGACAGTCTGAATATGTGACAGATATTTCTGCTCCTGTCATCTCGTACACTGTTTTGACTATTGTTTGTTTTCCTTTATCTGTTTACTCCATAATTCTTTACACAATACTTAATCTCTTCCACTCACCCTTATTTTGGAGCAATTAAAATGTCTGTAGCTTCTGAACCACAGTGACTATCTGCACTAAAGGTCTTTCCAGAAAGAAAACCTACCGAAGTTTCTTGTAAAAGTGACAGAAACACTCCAGCTGGTACAGAAACAGAGAAAAGGTGTTCGAGGACAGTAAACATTAAGATGTGTCCAAAAGAGTGGTCAGTGTAAATGTCTGCCTGTGTGTTTGTCTGTAAAGATGGAGGGCAGTATAAGACAGCACACAGTGTGACACTCTGCAGTGTTTTTACATGAAAAGGTCCAGACAGATTTCCAAAGAGCACATAGGTCACTCCATATTTTTGCAAAGTCTTCCTGATTATGACAAAAACCACAAGAGAGGGAGAGAAGGACGACTGGTGGAGTTAATGAGGTTAAATATTTGATATGTACATGAAGACACTCACATATAAAAACACACATTTGCCTGCATACAGTCGGCTATATATGAATTTAAAATAAATAAACATTAATGCAGGAGAGGCAAGAGACTAAAAGCTTAAAGATGTCTCCCATAAACTCAAGGCAAGATAAACAGAATTACATGAAATAAAAATCATTTTGTTTTATTTGAATTTCTTTATCTCTGGAATGACAGGTGAACGAGTTTGATTAGTCGGCTGATTAATGGTCGGCATGTTGGTAGTCCTCCCATAGACTGTAAAAGATGTGGACGTAGCCACCGTGACGTCACCTGCTGGTTTCTGAAGATCGGTTTTGAAGCTTAAAGTAGGCGACTCCAACCATCGCCATGCTGTCTCCACTGCTGCAGACTGAGATTATCATCCAGCTTCGTGTTGTTATATAACAGGCTGCCTGCTGCCGCTTATATAACACACACACACATACACAGAAACACATACACACACACACAGAAACACATACACACATACACAGAAACACATACACACATACACAGAAACACACACACACATACACAGAAACACACACAGAAACACATACACACACACACAGAAACACACACACACATACACAGAAACACACACAGAAACACATACACACACATACACATAAACACATACACACACACATACACAGACACACATACACACATACACACACACATACACAGAAACACATACACACACACACAGAAACACATACACACATACACAGAAACACACACACACATACACAAAAACACACACACATACACAGAAACACATACACACACACACACACAGAAACACATACACAGAAACACATACACACATACACAGAAACACATACACACATACACACACAGAAACACATACACACACATACACACACACATACACAGACACACATACACAGAAACACATACACACATACGCAGAAACACACACACACATACACAGAAACACACACACACACACACAGAAACACACACACACATACACACACAGAAACACATACACACACATACACACACACATACACAGACACACACACACAGAAACACATACACACATACACAGAAACACACACACACACACACATACACACACACACACACAGAAACACATACACACATACGCAGAAACACACACACACATACACACACAGAAACACATACACACACATACACACACACATACACAGACACACACACACAGAAACACATACACACATACACAGAAACACACACACACACACACATACACACACACACACACAGAAACACATACACACATACGCAGAAACACACACACACATACACAGAAACACACACACACACACACAGAAACACATACACACACATACACACAGAAACACATACACACACATACACACACACACGTACACAGACACACATACACACACACACACAGAAACACATACACACATACGCAGAAACACACACACACATACACAGAAACACATACACACACACACACAGAAACACATACACACACATACACATAAACACATACACACACACATACACAGACACACATACACACACACATACACAGAAACACATACACACACACACACACACACAGAAACACATACACACACATACACATAAACACACACAAACACATACACAGACACACATACACACATACACACATACACAGACACACATACACACATACACACACACATACACAGAAACACATACACACACACACAGAAACACACACACACATACACAGAAACACACACACATACACAGAAACACATACACACATACACAGAAACACACACACATACACAGAAACACATACACACATACACAGAAACACATACACACACACAGAAACACATACACATACACAGAAACACATACACACACACATACACAGAAACACAGAAACACATACACAGAAACACACATACACACACACAGAGAAACACACACAGAAACACATACACACATACACAGAAACACATACAGACACACACAGAAACACATACACACATACACACACACACAGAAACACATACACACATTCACAGAAACACATACACACACACACAGAAACACATACACACATACACACACACACAGAAACACACACAGATACACATACACACACATACACAGAAACACATACACACACATATACAGAAACACACACATATACACAGAAACACGCACACACAGAAACACATACACACAGAAACACATACACACTCACACACACACACATAAACACATACACACACACATACACATAAACACATACACACACACACACATACACACACAGAAACACATACACACTCACACACACACACAGAAACACATACACACACACATACACATAAACACATACACACACACACACACACAAAACACATACACACACATACACATAAACACATACACACACATACACAGACACACACACACACACATACACAGAAACACATACACACATACACAGAAACACATACACACACATACACAGAAACACATACACACATACACAGAAACACACACAGAAACACACACACATACACAGAAACACATACACACACACATACACAGAAACACATACACACACACATACACAGAAACACATACACACACATACACAGACACACTTACACACATACACAGAAACACATACACACATACACAGAAACACATACACACATACACAGAAACACATACACACATACACAGAAACACACACAGAAACACACACACATACACAGAAACACATACACACACATACACAGACACACATACACAGAAACACATACACACACACACAGAAACACATACACACATACACAGAAACACATACACACATACACAGAAACACATACACACATACACAGAAACACATACACACATACACAGAAACACACACAGAAACACACACACATACACAGAAACACATACACACACACATACACATACACACACACACAGAAACACATACACACACACACAGAAACACACATACACACACACAGAAACACATACACACACACACATACACACATACACAGAAACACAGTGCTGCTGAACCAGGATCAGATTGCTGCTGGACCAGGATCAGAGTGCTGCTGGACCAGGATCAGAGTGCTGCTGAATCAGGATCAGACTGCTGAATCAGGATCAGAGTGCTGCTGGACCAGGATCAGAGTGCTGCTGGACCAGGATCAGAGTGCTGCTGAACCAGGATCTGAGTGCTGCTGGACCAGGATCAGAGTGCTGCTGAACCAGGATCAGACTGCTGAATCAGGATCAGAGTGCTGCTGGACCAAGATCAGAGTGCTGCTGAACTGGGATCAGACTGCTGAACCAGGATCAGACTGCTGAACCAGGATCAGAGTGAAGCTGAACCAGGATCAGACTACTGAACCAGGATCAGACTGCTGAACCAGGATCAGACTGCTGAACCAGGATCAGACTGCTGAATCAGGATCAGAGTGCTGCTGGACCAAGATCAGAGTGCTGCTGAACTGGGATCAGACTGCTGAACCAGGATCAGACTGCTGAACCAGGATCAGAGTGAAGCTGAACCAGGATCAGACTACTGAACCAGGATCAGACTGCTGAACCAGGATCAGACTGCTGAACCAGGATCAGACTGCTGAACCAGGATCAGAGTGCTGCTGGACCAGGATCAGAGTGCTGCTGGACCAGGATCAGAGTGCTGCTGGACCAGGATCAGAGTGCTGCTGAACCAGGATCAGACTGCTGAATCAGGATCAGAATGCTGCTGGACCAAGATCAGAGTGCTGCTGAACTGGGATCAGACTGCTGAACCAGGATCATACTGCTGAACCAGGATCAGACTGCTGAACCAGGATCAGACTGCTGAACCAGGATCAGAGTGCTGCTGAACCAGGATCAGAGTGCTGCTGGACCAGGATCAGAGTGCTGCTGGACCAGGATCAGAGTGCTGCTGAACCAGGATCAGAGTGCTGCTGAACCAGGATCAGACTGCTGAATCAGGATCAGAATGCTGCTGGACCAAGATCAGAGTGCAGCTGAACTGGGATCAGACTGCTGAACCAGGATCATACTGCTGAACCAGGATCAGAGTGCTGCTGAACCAGGATCAGACTGCTGAATCAGGATCAGAATGCTGCTGGACCAAGATCAGAGTGCTGCTGAACTGGGATCAGACTGCTGAACCAGGATCATACTGCTGAACTGGGATCAGACTGCTGAACCAGGATCAGAGTGCTGCTGGACCAGGATCAGAGTGCTGCTGAACCAGGATCAGACTGCTGAACCAGGATCAGAGTGCTGCTGAACCAGGATCAGAGTGCTGAACCAGGATCAGAGTGCTCCTGAACCAGGATCAGACTGCTGAACCAGGATCAGACTGCTGAACCAGGATCAGAGTGAAGCTGAACCAGGATCAGACTGCAGCTGAACCAGGATCAGAGTGCAGCTGAACCAGGATCAGACTGCTGAACCAGGATCAGAGTGCTGCTGAACCAGGATCAGAGTGCAGCTGAACCAGGATCAGACTACTGAACCAGGATCAGACTGCTGAACCAGGATCAGACTGCAGCTGAACCAGGATCAGACTGCAGCTGAACCAGGATCAGAGTGCAGCTGAACCAGGATCAGACTGCTGAACCAGGATCAGAGTGCTGCTGAACCAGGATCAGAGTGCAGCTGAACCAGGATCAGAGTGCTGCTGGACCAGGATCAGAGTGCTGCTGAACCAGGATCTGAGTGCTGCTGGACCAGGATCAGAGTGCTGCTGAACCAGGATCAGACTGCTGAATCAGGATCAGAGTGCTGCTGGACCAAGATCAGAGTGCTGCTGAACTGGGATCAGACTGCTGAACCAGGATCAGACTGCTGAACCAGGATCAGAGTGAAGCTGAACCAGGATCAGACTACTGAACCAGGATCAGACTGCTGAACCAGGATCAGACTGCTGAACCAGGATCAGAGTGCTGCTGGACCAGGATCAGAGTGCTGCTGGACCAAGATCAGAGTGCTGCTGAACCAGGATCAGACTGCTGAACCAGGATCAGAGTGCTGCTGAACTAGGATCAGAGTGCTGCTGGACCAGGATCAGAGTGCTGCTGGACCAGGATCAGAGTGCTCCTGAACCAGGATCAGACTGCTGAACCAGGATCAGAGTGCTGCTGGACCAGGATCAGAGTGCTGCTGGACCAGGATCAGAGTGCTGCTGAACCAGGATCAGACTGCTGAATCAGGATCAGAATGCTGCTGGACCAAGATCAGAGTGCTGCTGAACTGGGATCAGACTGCTGAACCAGGATCATACTGCTGAACCAGGATCAGACTGCTGAACCAGGATCAGACTGCTGAACCAGGATCAGAGTGCTGCTGAACCAGGATCAGAGTGCTGCTGGACCAGGATCAGAGTGCTGCTGGACCAGGATCAGAGTGCTGCTGAACCAGGATCAGAGTGCTGCTGAACCAGGATCAGACTGCTGAATCAGGATCAGAATGCTGCTGGACCAAGATCAGAGTGCAGCTGAACTGGGATCAGACTGCTGAACCAGGATCATACTGCTGAACCAGGATCAGAGTGCTGCTGAACCAGGATCAGACTGCTGAATCAGGATCAGAATGCTGCTGGACCAAGATCAGAGTGCTGCTGAACTGGGATCAGACTGCTGAACCAGGATCATACTGCTGAACTGGGATCAGACTGCTGAACCAGGATCAGAGTGCTGCTGGACCAGGATCAGAGTGCTGCTGAACCAGGATCAGACTGCTGAACCAGGATCAGAGTGCTGCTGAACCAGGATCAGAGTGCTGAACCAGGATCAGAGTGCTCCTGAACCAGGATCAGACTGCTGAACCAGGATCAGACTGCTGAACCAGGATCAGAGTGAGGCTGAACCAGGATCAGACTGCTGAACCAGGATCAGACTGCTGAACCAGGATCAGACTGCAGCTGAACCAGGATCAGACTGCAGCTGAACCAGGATCAGAGTGCAGCTGAACCAGGATCAGACTGCTGAACCAGGATCAGAGTGCTGCTGAACCAGGATCAGAGTGCAGCTGAACCAGGATCAGACTACTGAACCAGGATCAGACTGCTGAACCAGGATCAGACTGCTGAACCAGGATCAGACTGCAGCTGAACCAGGATCAGACTGCAGCTGAACCAGGATCAGAGTGCAGCTGAACCAGGATCAGACTGCTGAACCAGGATCAGAGTGCTGCTGAACCAGGATCAGAGTGCAGCTGAACCAGGATCAGAGTGCTGCTGAACCAGGATCAGAGTGCTGCTGAACCAGGATCAGAGTGCTGCTGAACCAGGATCAGAGTGCTGCTGGACCAGGATCAGAGTGCTGCTGAACCAGGATCAGAGTGCTGCTGAACCAGGATCAGACTGCTGAATCAGGATCAGACTGCTGAACCAGGATCAGAGTGCTACTGGACCAGGATCAGACTGCTGAACCAGGATCAGACTGCTGAATCAGGATCAGACTGCTGAACCAGGATCAGAGTGCTGCTGGACCAGGATCAGAGTGCTGCTGGACCAGGATCAGAGTGCTGCTGAACCAGGATCAGACTGCTGAACTAGGATCAGACTGCTGAACCAGGATCAGACTGCTGAACCAGGATCAGAATGCTGCTGGACCAAGATCAGAGTGCTGCTGAACTGGGATCAGACTGCTGAACCAGGATCAGACTGCTGAACCAGGATCAGAATGCTGCTGGACCAAGATCAGAGTGCTGCTGAACTGGGATCAGACTGCTGAACCAGGATCAGCAGCAGCTGAACTGGGATCAGACTGCTGAACTAGGATCAGACTGCTGAACCAGGATCAGAATGCTGCTGGACCAAGATCAGAGTGCTGCTGAACTGGGATCAGACTGCTGAACCAGGATCAGCAGCAGCTGAACTGGGATCAGACTGCTGAACCAGGATCATACTGCTGAACCAGGATCAGAGTGCTGCTGAACCAGGATCAGACTGCTGAACCAGGATCAGAGTGAAGCTGAACCAGGATCAGACTGCTGAACCAGGATCAGACTGCAGTTGAACCAGGATCAGAGTGCAGCTGAACCAGGATCAGAGTGCAGCTGAACCAGGATCAGACAGCTGAACCAGGATCAGAGTGCTGCTGAACCAGGATCAGAGTGCAGCTGAACCAGGATCAGACTGCTGAACCAGGATCAGAGTGCTGCTGAACTAGGATCAGACTGCTGAACCAGGATCAGAGTGCTCCTGAACCAGGATCAGACTGCTGAACCAGGATCAGAGTGCTGAACCAGGATCAGACTGCTGAACCAGGATCAGAGTGCAGCTGAACCAGGATCAGACTACTGAACCAGGATCAGACTGCTGAACCAGGATCAGACTGCTGAACCAGGATCAGACTACTGAACCAGGATCAAACTACTGAACCAGGATCAGACTGCTGAACCAGGATCAGACTGCTGGACCAGGATCAAGTGTATCTGTGTCTTTAATCTGAGGGTAAACCTCTTAGACGGAGAGCTGCCTGTATCATATCACATCATAACAGTGTGTAAATCAGGCATTAGGACCCTGGAGAATCCTCTAACTTTCCCTCCACATTTATACTCTGAAATAAACAAAAAGTTCCTTTAAATCTGTTTAAGAACAGATTTATTCCTCCATCTGGTGTTTGAACTAATGTTCACCAGGATCAGACTACTGAACCAGGATCAGACTGCTGAACCAGGATCAGACTGCTGAACCAGGATCAGACTGCTGAACCAGGATCAGACTGCAGTTGAACCAGGATCAGAGTGCAGCTGAACCAGGATCAGAGTGCAGCTGAACCAGGATCAGACAGCTGAACCAGGATCAGAGTGCTGCTGAACCAGGATCAGAGTGCAGCTGAACCAGGATCAGACTGCTGAACCAGGATCAGAGTGCTACTGGACCAGGATCAGACTGCTGCTGAACCAGGATCAGACTGCTGAACCAGGATCAGAGTGCTGCTGAACTAGGATCAGACTGCTGAACCAGGATCAGAGTGCTCCTGAACCAGGATCAGACTGCTGAACCAGGATCAGAGTGCTGAACCAGGATCAGACTGCTGAACCAGGATCAGAGTGCAGCTGAACCAGGATCAGACTACTGAACCAGGATCAGACTGCTGAACCAGGATCAGACTGCTGAACCAGGATCAGACTACTGAACCAGGATCAAACTACTGAACCAGGATCAGACTGCTGAACCAGGATCAGACTGCTGGACCAGGATCAGGTGTATCTGTGTCTTTAATCTGAGGGTAAACCTCTTAGATGGAGAGCTGCCTGTATCATATCACATCATAACAGTGTGTAAATCAGGCATTAGGACCCTGGAGAATCCTCTAACTTTCCCTCCACATTTATACTCTGAAATAAACAAAAAGTTCCTTTAAATCTGTTTAAGAACAGATTTATTCCTCCATCTGGTGTTTGAACTAATGTTCACCTTCCTGTAATAAATCAGATATTTCAGATTATAAACCTCCCTTTAAAATCTATCTAAAATCTATTATCAGCCTTATTGATCAGGTTATTTTAACATTAAGTGATGAAACAGCTGAATATTTATTTATGAACACCAAAGAAGAATCTTGCTGCTTTAATATGGACAAGTTCACTTTTTTAAAACCTTTTATAAATCTCATATCCCTCACACACTATGTAAACCAGCAGTTCTCAGCCTTTCCGTCTGTGAGCCCTTAAAATAAAGCAAAGTCTGCCACATGTTTCAGTGTCTACCAGCTACATTATTGTCTTCATTCATCCATTAATCGTTTTGTCCATAAAGTGTCAGAAAACAGTGAAAAATATCCATTAAAGTTCCCCACAGTTTAAGGTTACATCTTCAATCATCTGGTTGTCTAACAGTCCAAACACAAAGATAAAAGACAACGATTATTCAATTATCAAAATAGTTGCTGATGAATCTTCTGCAGCTAATCGATTAACTAACTAACCTTGCAGCTCTAGAAAGACGACTGACTGTTTTATTTTAATAACTTTTGGAGGTTTGAGGAGGTAAAATACAGAAATCCACAAGAAATAAAGCAGAAATCAGAAAAGCTTGAAATGAAATCACAATTTTGTGTCAAAAATGTTTGTTTTTTTTTGTATCCTATTCTGTCCAATTATCTCGCGACCCCTTTGAATAATCCAGTGACCCCTTGTGGGAGTCCTGACCCCCAGGTTAAGAACCACTGGTCTAAATGATAGTTTGTAATGTGTAGAAATATCATTATATGTCTAAACGTTTGTTTTTCTTATAAAAGCTCCTGAAGTCCTGCGACTGCTGGATCTGATGCAACATATAAAAACTTACGATGTAAAGAAATCTGATATTTATATTTATCTGTAAACTCAGGTTTTTTCACCAAAATGAAACAGAAATAACTTTGTCTAGTTTTCAGTGTTACATCAGGAGCTCTGTGTGTGGAGTTATCAGCTGTGAACATTTAATCAAGCTTATATTGAAACACATCCTTATTATTCAAATCAATCAAACAAGAAAATAGGAGATTTTTGTTTAATTTATTTGTCTTTTATTCATCTGTTAAATAGGACATTTTCAGGCAGGAGAAATCAAACATCACAAACAGGTAGCATACGACATTATACAGCAGGACCGCCTGATTGGCTGGTGAAGTGTCACTCTTTAAGGAAGACAATTGGTGGAGAGCAGTGCAGGTAAGTAGGGGCATGGTCACATGGCTTGGTTGTCATGGTAACATTTGTGATGCTCAGCCCCATATTGACGATAGTAAACAAAACAAAAACAAACACGTAAACAAAACAACTTCCTAACTAGTTAACTCATTAATACACTAAACTCACTACTTTGTTAACTCAATCACTAATTACTCTTATTAACTAATGAGCTGAAAAACAGAAACAATATAACATCAAACAAAAATACTGTTGCCACGGTTACTGAAACTGGCATCTGGTTGGCTGTGGATTTAGCTGCTCCCATGGTAACAAACGAGGACACAGAGGTCCACCATGGTTGATAAACTGGACCAAATTCTGAACTGGTTTCTTTTCTGGACTGATTAATAATCCCAGAATTACCTCTAATAATCCCACATTTCTTCTAATGATCCCAGATTTACTTCTAATAATCCCACATTTCTTATAATGATCCCAGATTCACTTCTTATAATCCCAGATTTACTTCTAATAATCCCACATTTCTTCTAAGAATCCCATTTTTACTTCCAATAATCCAGATTTATTTTTTATAATCCCAGATTTACTTCTAATAATCCCACATTTCTTCTAAGAATCCCAGTTTTACTTCCAATAATCCCAGATTCATTTTTTATAATCCCAAATTTATTTCTAATAATCCCAGATTTTTTCTAACAAACGCAAATTTACTTCAAATAATCCCAGATTTACTTCAAATAATCCAAGATTTATTACTAATAATCCAGATGTTCCAGGAATGGGATTCCTGTAAAATAGATGCTGAACAGCCAATCAGAACCAGCTCTACATGTGTCATCTGAACCAATCAGAAGCTTGTTAAATCGTAACTATTCGTTTACTGTAATGATTTAAAGGTAAAAAACAAAAACGTATCACAAATAAACAAATAAATACAGACATGAATACATAAACCAGCTGATCGAAGATAATGATCAGTAAACTACTCAGCTGTGGGATCAATAGTTTGTTCTTTGATATGTGCAAATTGATAATTGATAAGATGATGGATGTGAAGATCCTCCATCCTCATTGGCAGTGACATCAGAGAGTGTGTGCATGCTGATTGGTCGGGTTGACTGTTTAAGTTAAAGCTGCAAGGTGGGAGGATGACATCACAGAAAATACGAGAAAAGTGTTTACACGAATACTAATGTGACAAATACTGAAAATAACTCAGTGAGCGCAACACAAGGCTGTAAAATAATACAGACTGACAGTGAATGCATCACGGGGCTGTAACATAATTTAGACTGTCAGTGAACACATCACAAGGCTGTAACATAACTCAGACTGTCAGTGAACACATCACAAGGCTGTAACATAACTCAGACTGTCAGTGAACACATCACAAGGCTGTAACATAACTCAGACTGTCAGTGAACACATCACAAGGCTGTAACATAACAGACTCTCAGTTAACGCATCACAAGGGCGTAAAATAACTCAGACTGTCAGTGAACGCATCACGGGGCTGTAACATAACAGACTCTCAGTTAACGCATCACAAAAGCGTAAAATAATTCAGACTGTCAGTGAATGCATCACGGGGCTGTAAAATAACTCAGACTGTCAGTGAACATGTCATGAGGCTGTAAAGTTTACATAAAAACATAACAACAAATGTGTTTAAGGGTTCATTTGGACAAATGGGAAGTTTCTGACTCAATCTTTTCATTTAAACATCTACATTAGTGCAGCTTTAACGTGTGTGTGTGTGTGTGTGTGTCTAGTTGGTGTTGACCCGCAGCTTGAAGGAAACCCTCCCGGCGAACTTGTCCCTCTCGCTGCCGTCAGCGAGCGTGTTGGAGTTAATTTTACACTCAACGTTGATGTCTGTGTTCAGTGAGACATTCAGGAACTTGACAGCGACCAGTGGCTGAGTGTAGTTCACCTGAGGACACAGACAGGTAGTGTGACAGCTCTGATCAATACACCTGTGTGTATGTTCAGTAAGGGTGCATTGAGTGTTACCTGAGCTTTCTTGCCGTAGTATGGGTAGTACATGAGGTTGAAGGTTCCATTTGGAGGAAAATACGCCAGAGGCCCGATCTTATCACTGTCCTCCCTCTGCACACACACACACACACACACACACACACACACACACACACACGTACACATACACGTACACACACACACACACACACACACACACACACACACACATACACACACACGTACACACACACACGCACACACACACATGTACACACACACACGCACACACACACACATACACACGTACACACACACACACACGTACACACACACACACACACACATACACACGTACACACACACACACACATACACACACGTACACACGCACACACACACATTCACATGTACACACACACACACACGTACACACACACACGCACACATACACGCGTACACGTACATGCACACACACACGCACACACATACACACACACATACACACACACACGCACACACATACACATATGTGCACAAACACACACACAGATCAATAACTCAGCTCTGATCAGTTATCAATAATTGGCAGTTTCCCCTCACAGAGAATCCTTTACTAAAGTTTAACAGCTGAGATCAAACACAATGATCAATGTTCAATCTGACTGATTCAATAAAGTTTGATTAAATGATTGATCAATTGATCAACTTGATTATTTAAAGCTGTGATTGTATTTGATTACAGTATTTCAATGTCTGTTTTCTATCTGAGCAATTTACATATTCAGCTGTTTAATAATAAAATATACAGAAATTGTTCATCATCAGGAGAACATGTGAAGAACATGTGGAGAACATGTGTAAAACATGTGGAGAACATGTGGAGAACATGTGGAAAACGTGGAGAACGTGTGGAGAACGTGTGGAGAACGTGTGGAGAACGTGTGGAGAACGTGTGGAGAACATGTGGAGAACATGTGTAAAATGTGGAAAACGTGTAAAACATGTGGAGAATATGTGGAGAACATGTGGAAAACGTGTGGAAAACGTGGAGAACATGTGCAGAACATGTGTAAAATGTGTAAAATGTGGAGAACGTGGAAAACATGGAAAATGTGGAATACGTGTAAAACATGGAGAACGTGTAAAACGTGGAGAACATGTGGAGAACATGTGTAAAACGTGGAGAACGTGGAGAACATGTGGAGAACATGTGTAAAACGTGGAGAACGTGTAAAACGTGGAGAACATGTGGAGAATGTGCAGAACATGTGGAAAACATTGGAAAAGGTGGAGAACGTGGAGAACGTGCAGAACATATGAAGAACATGTGAAGAGCATGTGGAGAACATGTGGAGAACATTTGCTCTTTGCTACACTCTACCTCTGTGGTTCTACTTTGTGTTAAGGGTTCTAAAGTTCTACTGATCTTACCCACTCATCTTTCCCCACTCTGTACCTCTGAGGACGACAAGATGGAGACAGGTCATGAAGACAGACAGACAGGTGGGGAGACAGACAGGCGACAGACAGACAGGCGCACAGACCTTGGCTCCACAGCTGACAAAAGGAGACTGACCGTCCTTCCCCGGTAACATGCCGATCACCTGGAGACACAGACAGGTAGTAGTACTGTCGTACCACTACTGCAGTAATAGTACTGTAGCAATAGTACTGCAGTGGTAGTAGTACTGTAGCAGCAGTAGTACTGTTATAGTGGTACTGCAGTAGTACTTTAGCAGTAGTACGGCAGTAGTAGTAGTACTACATGAAGAACATTGGTAGGTAGCTAACAAGCAAAGGAGGTTATTTGATGCTTCCAATCCCACTCAGGTTAACTAGCAAGCAGTGAAAAACGTTTCAGAATCAGCATCTGAATATTATAATGTACTTATTATTTCTAACCAGCTTGTCAGGTTAAAAATAACTGTGGCTATTTTCTGGTTAATTCGTTCAAAAACATGACTTTAATGTTGCACAAAAAATAACAGATTCATTCTATCAGATTCAACAAACAATCACATACCTTCATCCTGTGTTATTTTTTGCATCTCCAATTTTCTCGTCTTCGCCTTTGAGCGCTAACTTCCTAATTTTTCTTTTAGGAGCCATTTGTGTAACGTTACTTGGTTCATTCAATTCAATTCAATTCCATTTGATTTTATTGATTTAGCACCAAATCCCAACAGAAGTTATCTCAGAGCACTTTTCACATAGAACAGGTCAGACTGTACTCTTTAATTTACAGAGACCAACATTCCTCCATGAGCAGCGAGGAAAAACTCCTCTTTAGGCGGGACTGGGCTCGAGGTGGGCGGCCATCTGCCTTGACTGGTTGGGTTCATCTGAATAAGTTAGGAATGGAGATTTATTGACGCATTAATCAGCAGCAGACTCAACGAGATGGTGCTGCTAAATAACAACAAACTCTTCTTCTTGATTCTTGTGTGATCTCGCACCTACTGTGTCACTACTGTTGTGGCTGTAAAATGGTGCATAAATTGTTTTGAGCATCAAATAACCGCTGCAAAATGACTTGTTTCACTATCAGAATTTGATTAATTCGGTCTGATAACATTTGGAAAGTCGAGAAGAGCCGCAAGATTAAATAATTTTATCCCGGTTCAAGTTAGCAGAGGGCTAACAGGAAGTTAGCTGCTTGGCCGGTGGAAATCTCTGGTAAACAATCATCTGGCCAGCAAGGGAAAGTCGCCACAGACTTGGATTTAAAAACTCTTTATGTGAAATACAGAGAGATTTATCTGGCGGTGATAAGCTTAATCAGCATTGTGTGAACTCGTTTGGCTTGAATGTAAAGAACTTTAATTTATATGTAAAAGTCAGGAAGTCACCCTGATCCTGTGGCACTAAACAACAACCACAGCCACAGGACGGCCCTGCACATCAGAGCCTGGTTCTGTCTGTCAGAGGTCAGAGGTCAACGTACCCGGTTCAGCTTGATGAGGACGCAGGGCTGACCACTGCTGTAACCATAGTAACGATCCAAAATCCCAGAACACTCCTCCAACATCGTCCGATTAAACTGACAGGAACGCTTCGGATTGTTCCTCACCTGCAGAGACAGACAGGCAGAGAGTGAGACAGGCACAGAATGAGACAGAGAGTGAGACAGGTAGAGAATGAGACAGGTAGACAGAGAGTGAGACAGCAAGACAGACAGGTAGAGCAAGAGACAGACAGAGAGTAAGGCAGACAGAGAGTAAGACAGGTGGAGAGTGAGACAGGCAGAGAGTGAGACAGGCAGACAGAAAGACAGGTTTACCTCTCCACTGTCCTCTTGAATGAAGTATTGATCTGGAGGGCAGTTATCATTGGTCTGAACCTGATAGCTGTCATTGTACGCTGCAGACAGAAAGGTACTCTTTAAATGAGTATGTTGTGACTTCTTCACAAATTCTAAAAGCATATATAGCCGCTGTCCTTTGTCAGGGGTAAGTTGTTGGGGTTTTGAACAAAAAGTGCATATTAAAGTGCATCAGGAGAAGACTTTATTTCTAAACTCATTTGATTAGTAAATCAAATAATCTCACACACATCAGACAATAAATCAAATAATAATAATTCTATGAAAGCAAAAATAGCTCCAACATACCAACCCCCCTTTATTACAGAGCAATTTCCAATTAATAATACATCAATAGAGCCATTACAACCAAACATACGACATCCGTCCCTGGCATATTTGCCTATTCTAGTCCATAGTCATATGTAATCTTTGAAAGTCCATGTAAGACCAGTAATGAATGTATGTGTTAGACCATTGTTCTGCTGTTCAAAGGAAACCTTTTTACTGGAGGGTCAGACATCAAGAGTCCATAGAGTCCTTCTAGGGTTTGATAGGCTCAGTCAGATGCCTCCGTGAGCAGACAGAGTATGGTGATGGGTCTTTGAATGATGTTTGTCTTGGTTTTAACCAAGACACTATGAACAAATACTTTCAACCGTGGAAGGACCACTACACGTCCTAGGAGCCAAGAGTTCCTCTGTGCATTGCCATCAATAATGACAACAAGATCTCCAGGGGTGAAATTCCTTTTGACCTTATTCCATTTGTGTTCTTGCATAAGTGGAAGGTATTCCCTGACCAAAACAGGTTGACAAGGTAATGCAACCACCTCCACCTCCTTCCATGAATATAGGTCCTCTTTCTGGAACAGTCCTAGGCATGATTGGATTTGTTTTTAATTGAAGTAAATGATTAGGAGTTAGGGGCTCAAGGTCGTTTGGGTCACTTGTCACTGTTGTGATTAGCATATTGTTCATAATTGTCTCAACCTCATACAAGGCTGTGCATTTCATCATCCAAAACTTGTTCCTTCAAGACAGAGTAGAGAATCTTTTTGACCAATCTAATTAACCTCTCCCACACTCCACCATGGTGAGCTCCCGAGGGAGGGTTGAATGTCCAATCAATTCCCTTTTTGAGTAGTGTATTTTGGATTCTGTTATCCAGTAGTTTCACAGACTCCTCAAGGACAGTTGAACCAGTGAAGAGTGTTAATACATGCACCTGTATTTAGGTGACTGGCAACTTCTAGGTGAACAGCAAGACTTACCAAGCAAGTAAAGATTACTCCCCACCTCCTGACATGAGTATGAGCATGGCCCCGTGTAGGAACAAAACTATGTTTATATTAAAATTTTATCTCATTGATCAGGGCACCACCCTTCTTACTGAAGGGAACAAATAAAGAAACATCTTAATCTGAAGTTTGAGCTGTTTTCAATAACATTGACCACTTGTCTTCTGCTTCCAAACAATGCAAACATACAACTTCATCATAAATGCAGACATTTATTAATAGCTAAACATCTAAATAATACATAATAAAGCAAATAATCAAACATATGAATAAAAAAAGGTTTAAAAGGGAGATAAATTGGTAATTGACTTGGTGATAGTGATGAAGTGAGTGATTTAACGTTATACAAGAATGGAGTGACCCCAGGAAAATTAACTGCTCTAAGGAAATTATAATTTGAGGTTCATGCCGTCTTGATGAAGGTTTTTGTTGCAGAGATGAGACCATCTCTGGAGGTCTGGAGTTGTTGTAGAGTTGAACCACCAGGGAGATGCAGAATTGAGTTTGTTGGCGTGGCCTATCCTCGAAGTGCAGGCCTATCAAGTCAATGCGTCACTGTTTCTGTTCTTGGAGTCAGTCAGACGTGTCTGGTAATACAGTCTCTGTTGAGTCATTGTGATCTTGTGTTGATCGTTGATAAATTAACATGGCTACACTACTTCTTTAGTTAGGGTCGGGTAATAGTAATGGTTAAGTTGGCAGGACAATAAAAACTTCACAAAGGGAAATACTACATGTTAAACCACAAGGTTTAGTGATACCAAAATATAAAAGACAAAAAGGAAAACTGAAATGTGTTTTAACAAAAAATTAAAATTGCTTGCATACTTTTTTGTCGGGGAGTGAAAGAAAATAAAAAAGATGTCTAAAGAAAACTTTAAGAAAAAATAAAGACAGTTTCCAAGCTTGTTGTGATGTTCAGCCTACTCATGTCACCTGAGGCTTCTGTTTTATCAGTTAACCAAGAGCGGAGTTTTGGGCATGTTTTGAGTGTGGATAAAGCGTTTCATGCCACAAGCTCTATTCTTTTTTCTCAAAGGACAAATGTGGTTTGGCTAAAATGTCTGTGATCCAAAATGGCAGCTCGTGATTTCCTAAAACCTGGTGAACTTTCATCGAATTTTACGCGCAAAAATCACATACTTCAATACATTGCTATGGCTATTTAACCATCACTTCAAACATAACGTTGTATAGTAATAATGTGCATTGTATAAAACATTCAGAGAAACATAGTTTATGTCATAATAAGTCATTCCACACATTTCAAGTTAATTTGACTGTCAAGAATATAAATTTCTAATATAGTAGTAAAAAAAAGAAGTCAAAACAATTAGGGTGGTCAAATAAAAATGAATGCAGTTCATCAAATAATCTATACTGTTAAAAGACTTTGCTATTCCAGTCAATAGATGGCAGTGTTGCCACATGATGAGAAATGTAATAAAATTAGATTATATTAAATCAGTCATTTTATATCACACAGTTATCAAAGTTAGACCATTCTTCATGAAATCTTATGCTAAACAAAATTATCTGGTTCCATTATCAACCCCCACTGGGAGAGTTAAAAAAGGTCAGTTCATCTCTTGGGTGAGACACTCACCTCCATGTCTTTGTAGAATTCAAGAAAGGTTTCTTCCAGTGGAATTAAAGAAAATAAAACAGAATGTCTTACACGTCTCACCTCAATGGGTCCAAAATAATCTATACCCACAAGGGTGAAAGTTGGAAGATCTGATGTTACTCGATTTAGTGGGATCAGCCACTTTCTGCTCTCCAACTTTGGCCTGTAGCTGTCTGCAAAAAACACAGTTCTTATTAATCTTCTTTGCTGAAGAGTTTGCACTGGACAGCCAAAATTACGCTGATGAAGTTTGGAGAGCATGTGACCTCTTCTGGAGTGACCAACCTGTTGGTGAATGTGGCTCAGTATTAACTTTGAAACATGAGAATATTTAAGTAGGATCATTGGGTGTTTGACTTCAGCACAGTCATCTTCCTAGTCCTTCCCCCCACTCTCAGAATGAGTCAAAGATAGGATCCAGTTTGTACAGGGAACTTCCTCTATTGAACTGTTTTCCTTTCTCCAGCCAGGTGATTTCCTCCTTGAAATGCTGTCTCTGTGGCAAATAATGGCCTTTTCAGCATTTTCATTGTCTTCTAGTGGAAGGCTTAGAGCATGAGCTAAAAGCATTTTGAGAAGAATCATCTGGCCTTTCAGCAACTTTCTAGTTAGTAAGTCTCTTTCCTTTTCTGTTTCATCTGTAAAAGGAGTTTCTTTAATTTCATCATCCAAGCTACAGCTCTTTTTAGACCATTCCATGAAGAGTAATACTCAGTGAGCTTGCTTGTTGGAGTGTTTCCTGTCATACCATCAAAAATACTTGTAACAATAACTTCTCTCCGCACTTCAGGGTCATCTGGGAGGATGGAGCCAAGTTCTTCTGGAATGCTTCAGATTTTTCCAGAAACTCTGATCCTTGAAGTCATCATTTAAAAGTCAAGAAGGGTTCAGTCACTCTTTGTAATACATCATCAGCTGGGTTGTGTTTGGAGCCCAGGCACGGAGTAAGAATGCAGAGGCCCCTGGGCACAAAATCTTGGAGGGCCCCCATCGCTGCACACACGCACAATCCAGCTTTTGAATTATAGGTTTTCAGTGTAGCTTACTATCTGTTGGAAACACCTGTAGCTTATACAGGATTTACACTGACAGGCTATGATCACAACCTGAAGGACAATAGCAAGACCTGTAGATATCTTCTATCATACAGGATTTACACCACATGATTGCAACAATATCAACACATCAGCCTACAGTGTGTAACTCAATAGCATACACAAGCACATACTGCTCTACCTCCACTAATACAGCTCTATGATTCAGAACACAAGCCATGCAGAGCAACAGGAAACAGCAACACATCAGTACAATAATACAGCAACAACAAACACCATTTCAGCACATACAGCCGTGCAAACAACACAAACAAAACACAGCCAGCAATACTGACCACAACCATCTTCTGATACATGCAGAGATGTGGAGCAGCAATAAACAGTAGATACAGGTCAAATACAATAATCATTATGTTGATCTTGAAAAAAATGTTAAAAGATGCAGTTATGGGTTAGTAAAATACTAATATACACTTAACACACAAGAGTTGAAGGACACGACTACAGAAAAACATACTAAGTTGTTAATAAAACACTATACCATAAAATAGCCTACTTATGTCTCTGGATTTACTCAGCTTTTAAGACTTAAACAAGATATAAACAGACAGGCAGACCTCATTATGTGAGTAATCTGATTAATAAATGTATTCTTTGATTTAGAAACAGTAGCCTCAGGGATTAACTTGAAGCGCTTGTGCAGTGAAAGAAAAACTTCTCACCGCACAAACCCTCAAATGGTCACAAACCCTCATGTTGTTGTTATTTAGTCAAGCGATTAAATCAATTTATTTTATTTTATGAAAAAAATTGCCCCTGCGCAATTTTTAACAGCCCCCTCAGTCACCTCATCCTGGCGCCTGGCCTGAATGGTTGCAATAGTTCACTAAAAGTAAGGTTGAAATAGGTAAAAAGTAATAAATCGTGGGGCTAAACTGGTAACCTACCCGCCACCAGGTCTCTGCCAGCCGCATCGGTGTCGGGCTCAGGTGGAGGGGAGGGTGGGCAGGTGAACAGGTGGAGAGGAGGGTGGGCAGGTGAACGGGTGAAGAGGAGGGTGGGCAGGTGAACGGGTGAGAGGAGGGTGGGCAGGTGAAAAGGTGAACAGGTGGAGAGGAGGGTGGGCAGGTGAACGGGTGGAGAGGAGGGTGGGCAGGTGAACAGGTGGCTCTGCTGTGGCAGGTCTGTGGTTCTCTGCCTCAGGTTCAGGTTCAGGTTCAGGTTCAGGTTCAGGTTCATGCTGATGCTCAGCTGAACTAGCTGTGGCTGCTGCCGTTAGTCCTCCTTTTCGCTGTTAGCACCGTCCTCTCCAGGCTCTTTGCTAGCCAGCAGACTTTTGAAAGAAGTGGAGATAGACGGTATGTTTTCCGATGTTCGATGTCTCTGATATCCTTCAGTTTTTTGTCTTTCTCTTTGCTGCTCCGCTGCTCCAACGTTTGTTGTCCACGATGCTTGAAGTGTCTTTCACACCTGCCACCTTTCCCACATTCACCACCTGACCTGACTCACCGTCATCATCATGATACAGACACAGCTAGCAAACCAATCATAATATTTTTCTTGTTTGCAAATAAAGTAACTCTGCATTCATTAATTTGGATTTCAACACACACACACTCAATTAATATATTTGATTTTCAAAAAAAAAACCCCAAAAAACAGGATGAGGCTACAGTTGGTCTGGGTTTGGAGGCCCCCTAGAGGTCAGAGGCCCCCAGGTACCGGCCCACTCGGCCCGGTGGATAATCCGTGCTTGGGAGCCTACAAACTTCCACTCTTGGAACTGTCATTGCTTTGACTGGAGTGACTCTCGATTTCCCCATCACAAATGTGACGTGTACCTCTTCCATGTCATTTGTGAACCTCAGATAACTTGCAGTACCATAACCTTGTTCGCTTGCATCACAATAGTTATGAAACTGTTCAGTTTTTACTTGACCAAAGTTGTTAGGTTTTACACACCTATCAATTTTAGGGAGAGCCATTGTTGGCTTCTAGAATTTATAATCCAGAGTTTGCTAAGTCTTTTGACTAAATGTTGCGATAAATTTTAAAAGCATATATAGCCACTCTCTTTTGTTGGGGGTAGGTTGTTGTGGTTTCGACCTTGCCTCAATTTGTTACCAATTTGCCTCTGCATTCTTAATCCGTGCCTGGCAGCCACAGCGCATATTAAAGTGCAACAAGGGAAGACTTTAATTCTAAACTCATTAGACCCTGCTAAATAGGTAAATCAAATAATTAGGTGAATATAATCTATTACACACGAGACAATTAATCAAACAACAATAATTCTATGAAAGAAAAAATGGATCCAAAAACATGACGTAATTTCATTAATAATGTTAAATCACAATTAATTAACAAGCTTCTTACGAGACAGGAAAGTGTTGAGATTGTGGACGAAGCCGTCCCAACTTTCAGTGTTTGTGACTGAGAAACTGATTTCCAGCTGATCGCCCTTTGGACGAATCATCATCCCTGAAACATAAAGACAACAGCTCGTTAACCAATCATCACTCCTGAAACACATAGACAACAGCTTGATAACCAATCATCACTCCTGAAACACAAAGACAACAGCTCGTTAACCAATCATCATCCCTGAAACACACAGACAATAGTTTGTTAACCAACCATCAGCAAAACCCCTCCAGAAGTTACTTTAACCAGTCATTTGGAGTGGAGTTATGGTGTGTTGGGTGGAGTTAAGGTATGTTGGTTAGAGTTAAGGGGCCTTTCTCAATACCAAGTACACCTAGTTCGGACTTGATTATTCGGACTCAGGAGTATAAACTTCAGAGGACTACAGGACGCAGTACGATCATTCTGCAACTGGAACAGCAGCAGTTCAGCTTCAACACACCTGAACCTGACTGTGCTGTGACATCATCATCTCATCTCAAAGCTCCACTAACACGTTTTTCTCATAATAAAATAACCAGACAGACAGAGAGATGCAGTACATTATGTTATTAAGTCTGTAATGTAGCTATAATAAAAATTCAAACTTTTATGTAGCTTAATGAAAGAAATGAAATTTAATAGATTGATGTGTTCATTTTAATCCATTTATATGTATGTAAATGTGCTGATATCTGTACTTATGGAGCCTCAGAGGCAGCACTGTTGTTCTGTCCAGTAAAAACATGAAGCTTCACTTTACATTCAGACAAACTAATGTAGCAGCTACAACTGTTAGATCTCATCTGTGAGACCAACATTTATCTTCCAAAAGGAATTATATCATATATCAAAATGCTGCAGAGACATTAGAGCCAGCAGTAAATCACCAAAGAGCTGCACAGATCACTTCATGGGATCATGTTCTGACGGGATGGCGACACGTTGACCGGCCGATCATCTCAGGAGTCGGGCTGCCAGCAGCTGAGATGATGAGCTGGTCTCACCCGGCCAGCGGCTCCCAAACATCTCTAAAACATCACAGCAGGTTTACAGACAGGCGTCATTTAGATAAACTGACCACATGTTGGGAATCTACATGTTACTTTCTCACCTGAAAACATATTAAAACTTAGAACAGAGAACTAAAAACAGAGATTGAGAAAGGCCCAAAGTGAGTGAAGGTGTGTTCGGTGTAGTTAAGGTGTGTTGGGTGTAGTTAAGGTGTGATGGGTGGAGTTAAGGTGTGTTGTGTGTAGTTAAGGTGTGTTGGGTGGAGTTAAGGTGTGTTGTGTGTAGTTAAGGTGTGTTGGGTGGAGTTAAGGTGTGTTGGGTGGAGTTAAGGTGTGGTGGGTGGAGTTAAGGTGTGTTGGTGTAGTTAAGGTGTGATGGGTGGAGTTAAGGTGTGTTGGGTGGAGTTAAGGTGTGATGGGTGGAGTTAAGGTGTGTTGTGTGTAGTTAAGGTGTGTTGGGTGGAGTTAAGGTGTGTTGGGTGGAGTTAAGGTGTGGTGGGTGGAGTTAAGGTGTGTTGGTGTAGTTAAGGTGTGTTGGGTGGAGTTAAGGTGTGATGGGTGGAGTTAAGCTGTGTTGGGTGGAGTTAAGGTGTGATGGGTGTAGTTGAAGTGTGATGGATGGAGTTAAGATGTTGGATGGAGTTAAGGTGTGATGGGTGTAGTTAAGGTGTGTTGGATAGAGTTAAGGTGTGATGGGTGTAGTTAAGGTGTGTTGGATGGAGTTAAGGTGTGATGGGTGTAGTTGAGGTGTTATGGGTGGAGTTAAGGTGTGTTGGGTGTAGTTGAGGTGTGATGGATGGAGTTAAGGTGTGATGGGTGGAGTTATGGTGTGATGGGTGGAGTTAAGGTGTGTTGGGTGTAGTTAAGGTGTGTTGGGTGTAGTTGAGGTGTGCTGGGTGGAGTTAAGGTGTGTTGGGTGTAGTTGAGGTGTGTTGGATGGAGTTAAGGTGTGTTGGGTGAAGTTATGGTGTGATGGGTGTAGTTGAGGTGTGATGGATGGAGTTAAAGTGTGATGGGTGGAGTTATGGTGTGATGGGTGTAGTTAAGGTGTGTTGGGTGTAGTTGAGGTGTGATGGGTGGAGTTAAGGTGTGTTGGTTGTAGTTGAGGTGTGATGGATGGAGTTAAAGTGTGATGGGTGGAGTTATGGTGTGATGGGTGGAGTTAAGGTGTGTTGGGTGTAGTTAAGGTGTGTTGGTGTAGTTAAGGTGTGTTGGGTGGAGTTAAGGTGTGATGGGTGGAGTTAAGATGTGTTGGGTGGAGTTAAGGTGTGATGGGTGTAGTTGAAGTGTGATGGATGGAGTTAAGATGTTGGATGGAGTTAAGGTGTGATGGGTGTAGTTAAGGTGTGTTGGGTGTAGTTGAGGTGTGATGGATGGAATTAAGGTTTGATGGGTGTAGTTAAGGTGTGTTGGATAGAGTTAAGGTGTGATGGGTGTAGTTAAGGTGTGTTGGATGGAGTTAAGGTGTGATGGGTGTAGTTGAGGTGTTATGGGTGGAGTTAAGGTGTGTTGGGTGTAGTTGAGGTGTGATGGATGGAGTTAAGGTGTGATGGGTGGAGTTATGGTGTGATGGGTGGAGTTAAGGTGTGTTGGGTGTAGTTAAGGTGTGTTGGGTGTAGTTGAGGTGTGCTGGGTGGAGTTAAGGTGTGTTGGGTGTAGTTGAGGTGTGTTGGATGGAGTTAAGGTGTGTTGGGTGAAGTTATGGTGTGATGGGTGTAGTTGAGGTGTGATGGATGGAGTTAAGTGTGATGGGTGGAGTTATGGTGTGATGGGTGGAGTTAAGGTGTGTTGGGTGTAGTTAAGGTGTGTTGGGTGTAGTTAAGGTGTGTTGGGTGTAGTTGAGGTGTGATGGATAGAGTTATGGTGTGATGGGTGTAGTTGCGGTGTGACGGATGGAGTTAAGGTGTGTTGGGTGTAGTTGAGGTGTGATGATAGAGTTAAGGTGTGATAGGTGTAGTTGAGGTGTGATGGGTGTAGTTAAGGTGTGTTGGGTGTAGTTGAGGTGTGATGGATAGAGTTATGGTGTGATGGGTGTAGTTGCGGTGTGATGGATGGAGTTAAGGTGTGTTGGGTGTAGTTAAGGTGTGTTGGTGTAGTTGAGGTGTGATGATAGAGTTAAGGTGTGATGGGTGTAGTTGAGGTATGATGGGCGTAGTTAAGGTGTGTTGGGTGTAGTTGAGGTGTGATGGATGGAGTTAAGGTGTGATGGGTGTAGTTAAGGTGTGATGGGTGTTAGTTAAGGTGTGTTGGGTGTAGTTGAGGTGTGATGGGTGTAGTTAAGGTGTGTTGGATGGTGTTAAGGTGTGATGGGTGTAGTTAAGGTGTGTTGGATGGAGTTAGATGTTGGATGGAGTTAAGGTGTGTTGGGTGTAGTTAAGGTGTGTTGGGGTGTAGTTGAGGTGTGATGATAGAGTTAAGGTGTGATAGGTGTAGTTAGGTGTGATGGGTGTAGTTAAGGTGTGTTGGGTGTAGTTGAGGTGTGATGGGTTGGAGTGTAAGGTGTGATGGGTGTAGTTAATGTGTGATGGGTGTAGTTGAGGTGTGTTGGGTGTTGTTGAGGTGTGATGGATAGAGTTAAGGTGTGATGGGTGTGTAGTTAGGTGTGTTGGGTGTAGTTGAGGTGTGATGGATAGAGTTAAGGTGTGATGGGTGTAGTTAAGGTGTGTTGGGTGTAGTTGAGGTGTGATGATAGAGTTAAGGTGTGATAGGTGTGTTCAGGTGTGATGGGTGTAGTTAAGGTGTGTTGGGGTGTAGTTAAGGTGTGTTGGATGGAGTTAAGGTGTGATGGGTGTAGTTGAGGTGTTATGGGTGGAGTTAAGGTGTGTTGGGTGTAGTTGAGGTGTGATGGATGGAGTTAAGGTGTGATGGGTGGAGTTATGGTGTGATGGGTGTAGTTAAGGTGTGTTGGGTGTAGTTAAGGTGTGTTGGGTGTAGTTGAGGTGTGCTGGGTGGAGTTAAGGTGTGTTGGGGTGTAGTTGAGGTGTGTTGGATGGAGTTAAGGTGTGTTGGTGAAGTTATGGTGTGATGGGTGTAGTTGAGGTGTGATGGATGGAGTTAAAGTGTGATGGGTGGAGTTATGGGTGTGATGGTGTAGTTAGGTGTGTTGGGTGTAGTTGAGGTGTGATGGGTGGAAGTTAAGGTGTGTTGGTTGTAGTTGAGGTGGTGTGATGGATGGTGTTAAAGTGTGATGGGTGGAGTTATGGTGTTGATGGGTGGAGTTAAGGTGTGTTGGTGTAGTTAAGGTGTGTTGGGTGTAGTTGAGGTGTGATGGGTGTAGTTAAGGTGTGTTGGGTGTAGTTGAGGTGTGATGGATAGAGTTATGGTGTGATGGGTGTAGTTGCGGGTGTGACGGATGGAGTTAAGGTGTGTTGGGTGTAGTTGAGGTGTGATGATAGAGTTAAGGTGTGATAGGTGTAGTTGAGGTGTGATGGGTGTAGTTAAGGTGTGTTGGGTGTAGTTGAGGTGTGATGGATGGAGTTAAGGTGTGATGGGTGTAGTTAAGGTGTGATGGGTGTAGTTAAGGTGTGTTGGGTGTAGTTGAGGTGTGATGGATAGAGTTAAGGTGTGATGGGTGTTGTTAAGGTGTGTTGGGTGTAGTTGAGGTGTGATGATAGAGGTTAAGGTGTGTTGGATGGAGTTAAGGTGTGATGGGTGTAGTTAAGGTGTGATGGGTGTAGTTAAGGTGTGTTGGGTGTAGTTGAGGTGTGATGGATAGAGTTAAGTGTGATGGGTGTAGTTGAGGTATGATGGGCGTAGTTAAGGTGTGTTGGGTGTAGTTGAGGTGTGATGGATGGTGTTAAGGTTGTGATGGGTGTAGTTAAGGTGTGATGGGTGTAGTTAAGGTGTGTTGGGTGTAGTTGAGGTGTGATGGGTGTAGTTAAGGTGTGTTGGATGGAGTTAAGGTGTGATGGGTGTAGTTAAGGTGTGTTGGATGGAGTTAAGATGTTGGATGGAGTTAAGGTGTGTTGGGTGTAGTTAAGGTGTGTTGGGTGTAGTTGAGGTGTGTTGATAGAGTTAAGGTGTGATAGGTGTAGTTCAGGTGTGATGGGTGTAGTTAAGGGTGGTTGGGTGTAGTTGAGGTGTGATGGATGGAGTTAAGGTGTGATGGGTGTAGTTATGTGTGATGGGTGTAGTTGAGGTGTGTTGGGTGTAGTTGAGGTGTGATGGATAGAGTTAAGGTGTGATGGGTGTAGTTAAGGTGTGTTGGGTGTAGTTGAGGTGTGATGGATAGAGTTAAGGTGTGATGGGTGTAGTTAAGGTGTGTTGGGTGTAGTTGAGGTGTGATGATAGAGTTAAGGTGTGTTGGGTGTAGTTGGGTGTGATGGGTGTAGTTAAGGTGTGTTGGGTGTAGTTGAGGTGTGATGGATGGAGTTAAGTGTGTGGGTGGAGTTATGGTTGTGATGGGTGGAGTTAGTTGTGTTGGGTGTAGTTAAGGTGTGTTGGGTGTAGTTGAGGTGTGATGATAGAGTTAAGGTGTGATAGGTGTAGTTCAGGTGTTGATGGGTGTAGTTAAGGTGTGTTGGGTGTAGTTGAGGTGTGATGGATGGAGTTAAGGTGTGATGGGTGTAGTTAATGTGTGATGGGTGTAGTTAAGGTGTGTTGGGTGTAGTTGAGGTGTGATGGATAGAGTTAAGGTGTGATGGGTGTAGTTAAGGTGTGTTGGGTGTAGTTGAGGTGTGATGGATAGAGTTAAGGTGTGATGGGTGTAGTTAAGGTGTGTTGGGTGTAGTTGAGGTGTGATGATAGAGTTAGGTGTGTTGGGTGTAGTTGAGGTGTGATGGGTGTAGTTAAGGTGTGGTGGGTGTAGGTTGAGGTGTGATGGATGGAGTTAAGTGTGATGGGTGGAGTTATGGTGTGATGGGTGGAGTTAAGTTGTGTTGGGTGTAGTTAAGGTGTGTTGGGCGTAGTTGAGGTGTGTTGGGTGTAGTTAGGTGTGATGGGTGTAGTGAAGGTGTGTTGGGTGTAGTTGAGGTGTGATGGATATAGTTAAGGTGTGATGGGTGTAGTTAAGGTGGTGTTGGATGGAGTTAAGGTGTGGTGGGTGTAGTTAATGTGTGATGGGTGGAGTTAAGGGTGTGTTGGGTGTAGTTGAGGTGTGATGGGTGGAGTTAAGGTGTGTTGGGTGTAGTTAGGTGTGATGGGTGTAGTTAAGGTGTGTTGGTGGAGTTAAGGTGTGATGGGTGGAGTTAAGGTGTGTTGGGTGTAGTTAAGGTGTGATGGGTGTAGTTAAGGGTGTGTTGGAGGAGTTAAGGTGTGATGGGTGGAGTTAAGGTGTGTTGGGTGTAGTTGAGGTGTGATGGGTGTAGTTAAGGTGTGTTGTGTCTGCACAGGTGTGTTTGTTTTCCTCACCTGGAGTGACCAGGCGGTCCTGCCAGGTGGGCTTGTAGTCGTCGAGCGTCAGCAGCATGATGTACATGGTGAGAACAAACATTCCTGCCAGGAACAGGTAGAACACCAGGTAGAAGAGCAGGATCAGACCTGGTGGTGGTGGGAGGGGGCACAGAAAGAGATGGGGGTCAGGGAAACAAGGCGGGGGGGTTATTTCAGTGCAGTCCATCCCTTCCTCCCCTCCCCCTTCTGCTCTGAATATAATCCTCTTTGTTATGCCCCCCCCCCCCCCCCCCTCCCCCCCGACTGATGACCTACATTCACTGTGAATGAAGGGGGAGGGGCTAATCTCTCTGCTCACTGGCTCTTCTTCATCTTTTACATTAGCAGCACTCACTTTACACTGATCAGATTTTACCCAGCAACATGTTAAATCTGACACGGAGTCAGTTAACATGTTCAGTAAATACAGACGTGTTAAATCTGACACGGAGTCAGTTAACGTGTTCAGTAAATACAGACGAAGTTAAATCTGACACGGAGTCAGTTAACATGTTCAGTAAATACAGACGAGTTAAATCTGACACGGAGTCCAGTTAACATGTTCAGTAAATACAGACGAGTTAAATCTGACACGGAGTCAGTTAACGTGTCCAGTAAATACAGACGTGTTAAATCTGACACGGAGTCAGTTAACATGTCAGTAAATACAGACGTGTTAAATCTGACACGGAGTCAGTTACGTGTCCAGTAAATACAGACGTGTTAAATCTGACACGGAGTCAGTTAACATGTTCAGTAAATACAGACGTGTTTAAATCTGACACGGAGTCAGTTAACGTGTTCAGTAAATACAGACGAGTTAAATCTGACACGGAGGTCAGTTAACGTGTTCAGTAAATACAGACGTGTTAAATCTGACATGGAGTCAGTTAACGTGTTCAGTAAATACAGACGTGTTAAATCTGACACGGAGTCAGTTAACGTGTTCAGTAAATACAGACGTGTTAAATCTGACACGGAGTCAGTTAACGTGTTCAGTAAATACAGACGTGTTAAATCTGACACGGAGTCAGTTAACGTGTTCAGTAAATACAGACGTGTAAAAATCTGACACGGAGTCAGTTAACGTGTTCAGTAAATACAGACGTGTAAAATCTGACACGGAGTCAGTGACAGTTGAAGTAATGTCATTAAAAGGCTCCTCTGATGCAGATTAAGTGTTTCTTACACTTTCTAAGCCTCCAGCAGATCCCAGACCAGCACAAACACAACAACAACAGCATAATTAATCGATTAATTAATGGATTTTAATATATGAGTGAGTTTTAAAGTGATAAGAAACATATAACATTAAAGACATTATTGATTTATACCTGATGTGAGAATGAAGATGTCAGTTAATGGATGAAAGAGAGTTTATTGTTCAGTGAAGGTGAAAGTTCACAGACAGGTTAATGTTACAGAGTAAACTTTGAGGCTTTGTGTTTAAACTGTTCATTAAAACATTAAAATCTGCTTTTACTGTCACATGTTGAGTCTCCACAGAATCTGTACCTGTATCTAATCTTATTAAAGGGGACCTCTTATGCTTTTCCTTATTTTTAGTCATATATATAATGTTATAATGTTGGATGTTCATGTTAAAAGTGGCCAACATGTCAAATAATGAGGTAAAAGTATGTAGCAGTTAATCCCTGTGAACAAAAAGCAGCATCTTCAGACTGCTCTGAACACTCAGTACTTTCAGGCAGAGCCGACGTTGGCTGGTGACGGATTTCTTTATATGATCATCTGCTCCACGCACAGCAGCCAGTTCACTGCTCCGCTCCGTTAACATCATGCTGTTGTTCCAGTGTTTTGGGGGAAGTCATGACGAGCCATGACTGGAGTGGAGCTGGCACACTGTGAGTGTTTTTCCTTTACACATCACATTAACCCTAAATGTTTATTCATGTTATCGTCCTCATTTATGTGCACTCGTTTCATTTCAGCTCAGTGTGAGCATTGACTGTTTTGCTGTCAGTTATGGTCTCCTCTCTGTTTCACTGCGGGCGGGGCTGATTGCAGCAGAGAGACAGTGAACCACGTCGAATCAACGACAACTATGGTTATGTTACTGTAAGTGCAATAAAAGCATTGTGGGTAAAAAGCCAATAAGAGTAATAAAATGTAATCCACAGACGCCCCCCCCCCCCCCCCATTATCGTCCATTGCGATGTGTCACTGTGGACAATCATCACGTGCCAATTCTGTAGACATCGCCCAAACCATTGCTTCCAGTCTTTGTGCTAAGCTATGCTAACACTTTCCCCTTGCTTCCAGTCTTTGTGCTAAACTATGCTAACACTTTCCCCTTGCTTCCAGTCTTTGTGCTAAGCTATGCTAACACTTTCCCCTTGCTTCCAGTCTTTGTGCTAAACTATGCTAACACTTTCCCCCTTGCTTCCAGTCTTTGTGCTAAGCTATGCTAACACTTTCCCCTTGCTTCCAGTCTTTGTGCTAAACTATGCTAACACTTTCCCCTTGCTTCCAGTCTTTGTGCTAAGCTATGCTAACACTTTCCCCTTGCTTCCAGTCTTTGTGCTAAACTATGCTAACACTTTCCCCTTGCTTCCAGTCTTTGTGCTAAGCTATGCTAACACTTTCCCCTTGCTTCCAGTCTTTGTGCTAAACTATGCTAACACTTTCCCCTTGCTTCCAGTCTTTGTGCTAAGCTATGCTAACACTTTCCCTTGCTTCAGTCTTTGTGCTAAACTATGCTAACACTTTCCCCTTGCTTCCTGTCTTTGTGCTAAGCTATGCTAACACTTTCCCCTTGCTTCCAGTCTTTGTGCTAAACTATGCTAACACTTTCCCCTTGCTTCCAGTCTTTGTGCTAAGCTATGCTAACACTTTCCCCCTTGCTTTCTGTCCTTTGTGCTAAGCTATGCTAACACTTTCCCCTTGCTTCCAGTCTTTGTGCTAAGCTACACTAACAGTTTCCTCCTGCTTCCAGTCTTTGTGATGGACTGCTCCTTTAAAATGATGTCCTACAGGTCTTCATAAGTACAGTAACATCATCATGTTTCTGTGTGTGAGGACAGATTACAGTTCAATCAACTTCATCTCCACACATAATCCAGATTAAAACACACACACGTGTGTGTGTATGTGTGTGTCCTTCAGTTTCCATCATTAAGGCCAAACATCCACTGCCCTAGTGCATAATGGGAGATATGACATCATCATCAGTGTTATGTAAAATGGAGCTGAAACACAGTTTATGTTTTATATCTGTGTGATGTCACAGAGGCTGTCTGCAGGGACAGATCATACGTGTCAGGTGTGTGTGTCAGGGTGTGGACCCTTTCTCTTTCAGAGCATTCACAGTTCAGCAACAAACCCCCTTTTCAGGCCATAGGCACATCAGGATATACCTAAAAAGAAGACACTCTAACCAACCATGGCCCAACCCCAGTAAACTATATAATATAACAACTCACTACATATGGAAGCAAAGCAGATGAGCTGAATATCAGGAAGCAATGAGCAGCCATGGAATCCAACAACATTTCACTTCTTTCCTGGCCCAAAACATATCCACACAGTAAAGAAGGAGTAAACGTAGCCACAGAGCACATCAACAATATCTTTCATCATGTGGCACAACAATCTAACTTACCCTTCCTAAAACTAAACCCCAAAAAGGGAACGCAAGAACATCCAGTTGAAATCTTACATACAAAGTTCCTCCAGGTGCAGAGAAGAGCTCCCAACTCTGCATGCAGAGCTGAAATAGGCTAATATCCTCCACTGTTAAATATTCAAAAACCAGCCCTAAATTTCTGGAATCATATCAAAACAAGTGACCCACTCTGCTTTTCGTACAAAAACCCTGTGCTGCCAGGAGTTGAACCCAGGAAGGAGTCCCCTCTGCCAACCATCAACCACTCAGGTCTTCACACTACAACCACCTCAGCTTCAGGACACATACACTCAGAAAATTAGACCAAACCAAATTATGATGAAAGAAAAAGAAAAATACAGACATTACTGGACAGAACAAAATGGGAACACACATAGCCCTAAACAGACAGTACACTGTGGCAACCTGCCTGACCACAGTGTCTGATAGAAACAACACTGACTTAGTACAGACAGTGTCCACAGCCTGGCAGGAAGAAGGCCGGCACAGACAGACCAGGCTGCCCAGAGAGGAGAGGAGTGTTCTTACTGTGATCAGGGAACAGTAAAGACACAGCTGCACTTCTTAACTCACTGCAAACAATAAAGTATTACACACCAATATTTTGCAAAAATAATAATTCATTTGTTATATCTTATGTTACTCTTACCTACCTTCCATAGCCCCCTCTTGCTCTCCATGCCCTCTTGTAATGTAATTGTGTATTGTTTATTTATTTTGTTTATTGTTTATTTATCTATTTGTTTGTTCTGATTGTTATATATGGTATAGTTTGTGTAAATATGCTTTGGCAATGTTGTATTGTATGCAGCCATGACAGTAAAGCCAAGTGAATTGAATTTAGAGAGAGAGAGACTATATAAACAGAGAGAGAGAGACTATATAAACAGAGAGAGAGAGAGAGAGACTATATAAACAGAGAGAGAGACTATATAAACAGAGAGAGAGAGAGAGAGACTATATGAACACAGAGAGAGACTATATAAACACAGAGAGAGACACTATATAAACAGAGAGAGAGAGAGAGAGAGACTATATGAACACAGAGAGAGAGAGACTATATAAACACAGAAAGAGAGACTATATAAACACAGAGAGGGAGAATAAATAAACAGAGAGAGAGAGAGAGAGAGAGAGACTATATAAACAGAGAGAGAGGGAGAGAGACTATATAAACAGAGAGAGAGACTATATAAACACAGAGAGAGAAACTATATAAACAGAGAGAGAGAGAGAGAGAGAGACTATATAAACAGAGAGAGAGACTATATAAACAGAGAGAGAGAGACTATATAAACACAGAAAGAGAGACTATATAAACAGAGAGAGACTATATAAGCAGAGAGAGAGAGAGAGAGAGAGAGAGAGAGACTATATAAACACAGAGAGGGAGAGTATATAAACAGAGAGAGAGGGAGAGACTATATAAACAGAGAGAGAGAGAGACTATATAAACACAGAGAGAGAGACTATATAAACAGAGAGAGAGAGAGAGAGACTATATAAACAGAGAGAGAGACTATATAAAAAGAGAGAGAGACTATATACACAGAGAGAGAGACTATATAAACAGAGAGAGAGAGAGAGACTATATAAACAGAGAGAGAGAGAGAGAGACTATATAAACAGAGAGAAAGACTATATAAGCAGAGAGAGAGAGAGAGACTATATAAACACAGAGAGAGAGACTATATAAACAGAGAGAGAGAGACTATATAAACAGAGAGAGAGACTATATAAACAGAGAGAGAGAGAGAGACTATATGAACACAGAGAGAGACTATATAAACAGAGAGAGAGAGACTATATAAACAGAGAGAGAGAGAGACTATATAAACACAGAGAGAGAGACTATATAAACAGAGAGAGAGAGAGAGACTATATAAACAGAGAGAGAGACTATATAAAAAGAGAGAGAGACTATATACACAGAGAGAGAGACTATATAAACAGAGAGAGAGAGAGACTATATAAACACAGAGAGAGAGAGACTATATAAACAGAGAGAGAGAGAGACTATATAAACAGAGAGAAAGACTATATAAACAGAGAGAGAGAGAGACTATATAAACACAGAGAGAGAGACTATATAAACAGAGAGAGAGAGAGAGACTATATAAACACAGAGAGAGAGACTATATAAACAGAGAGAGAGAGACTATATAAACAGAGAGAGAGACTATATAAACAGAGAGAGAGAGAGAGACTATATGAACACAGAGAGAGACTATATAAACAGAGAGAGAGAGACTATATAAACAGAGAGAGAGAGAGAGACTATATGAACACAGAGATAGAGACTATATAAACAGAGAGAGAGAGACTATATAAACAGAGAGAGAGAGAGAGACTATATAAACAGAGAGAGAGACTATATAAACAGAGAGAGAGAGAGAGAGACTATATGAACACAGAGAGAGACTATATAAACACAGAGAGAGAGAGACTATATAAACAGAGAGAGAGACTATATAAACAGAGAGAGAGAGAGACTATATAAACACAGAGAGAGAGAGACTATATAAACAGAGAGAGAGAGAGACTATATAAACAGAGAGAAAGACTATATAAACAGAGAGAGAGAGAGACTATATAAACACAGAGAGAGAGACTATATAAACAGAGAGAGAGAGAGAGACTATATAAACACAGAGAGAGAGACTATATAAACAGAGAGAGAGAGACTATATAAACAGAGAGAGAGACTATATAAACAGAGAGAGAGAGAGAGACTATATGAACACAGAGAGAGACTATATAAACAGAGAGAGAGAGACTATATAAACAGAGAGAGAGAGAGAGACTATATGAACACAGAGATAGAGACTATATAAACAGAGAGAGAGAGACTATATAAACAGAGAGAGAGAGAGAGACTATATAAACAGAGAGAGAGACTATATAAACAGAGAGAGAGAGAGAGAGACTATATGAACACAGAGAGAGACTATATAAACACAGAGAGAGACACTATATAAACAGAGAGAGAGAGAGAGAGAGACTATATGAACACAGAGAGAGAGAGACTATATAAACACAGAAAGAGAGACTATATAAACACAGAGAGGGAGAGTATATAAACAGAGAGAGAGAGAGAGAGAGAGAGAGACTATATAAACAGAGAGAGAGGGAGAGAGACTATATAAACAGAGAGAGAGACTATATAAACACAGAGAGAGAGACTATATAAACACAGAGAGAGAGAGAGAGACTATATGAACACAGAGAGAGAGAGACTATATAAACACAGAAAGAGAGACTATATAAACACAGAGAGGGAGAATATATAAACAGAGAGAGAGAGAGAGAGAGAGACTATATAAACAGAGAGAGAGGGAGAGAGACTATATAAACAGAGAGAGAGACTATATAAACACAGAGAGAGAGACTATATAAACAGAGAGAGAGAGAGAGAGAGACTATATAAACAGAGAGAGAGACTATATAAACAGAGAGAGAGAGAGACTATATAAACACAGAAAGAGAGACTATATAAACAGAGAGAGACTATATAAGCAGAGAGAGAGAGAGAGAGAGAGAGACTATATAAACACAGAGAGGGAGAGTATATAAACAGAGAGAGAGGGAGAGACTATATAAACAGAGAGAGAGACTATATAAACAGAGAGAGAGAGAGAGACTATATAAACACAGAGAGAGAGACTATATAAACAGAGAGAGAGAGAGAGAGACTATATAAACAGAGAGAGAGACTATATAAAAAGAGAGAGAGACTATATACACAGAGAGAGAGACTATATAAACAGAGAGAGAGAGAGACTATATAAACACAGAGAGAGAGAGACTATATAAACAGAGAGAGAGAGAGAGAGACTATATAAACAGAGAGAAAGACTATATAAACAGAGAGAGAGAGAGAGAGACTATATAAACACAGAGAGAGAGACTATATAAACAGAGAGAGAGAGACTATATAAACAGAGAGAGAGACTACATAAACAGAGAGAGAGAGAGAGACTATATGAACACAGAGAGAGACTATATAAACAGAGAGAGAGAGACTATATAAACAGAGAGAGAGAGAGACTATATAAACACAGAGAGAGAGACTATATAAACAGAGAGAGAGAGAGAGAGACTATATAAACAGAGAGAGAGACTATATAAAAAGAGAGAGAGACTATATACACAGAGAGAGAGACTATATAAACAGAGAGAGAGAGAGACTATATAAACACAGAGAGAGAGAGACTATATAAACAGAGAGAGAGAGAGAGAGAGAGAGAGACTATATAAACAGAGAGAAAGACTATATAAACAGAGAGAGAGAGAGAGAGAGACTATATAAACACAGAGAGAGAGACTATATAAACAGAGAGAGAGAGAGAGACTATATAAACACAGAGAGAGAGACTATATAAACAGAGAGAGAGAGAGAGAGACTATATAAACAGAGAGAGAGACTATATAAACAGAGAGAGAGAGAGAGACTATATGAACACAGAGAGAGACTATATAAACAGAGAGAGAGAGACTATATAAACAGAGAGAGAGAGAGACTATATGAACACAGAGATAGAGACTATATAAACAGAGAGAGAGAGACTATATAAACAGAGAGAGAGAGAGAGACTATATAAACAGAGAGAGAGACTATATAAACAGAGAGAGAGAGAGAGAGACTATATGAACACAGAGAGAGACTATATAAACACAGAGAGAGACACTATATAAACAGAGAGAGAGAGAGAGAGAGACTATATGAACACAGAGAGAGAGAGACTATATAAACACAGAAAGAGAGACTATATAAACACAGAGAGGGAGAGTATATAAACAGAGAGAGAGAGAGAGAGAGAGAGAGACTATATAAACAGAGAGAGAGGGAGAGAGACTATATAAACAGAGAGAGAGACTATATAAACACAGAGAGAGAGACTATATAAACAGAGAGAGAGAGAGAGAGAGAGACTATATAAACAGAGAGAGAGAGAGACTATATAAACACAGAAAGAGAGACTATATAAACAGAGAGAGACTATATAAGCAGAGAGAGAGAGGGAGAGAGAGACTATATAAACACAGAGAGGGAGAGTATATAAACAGAGAGAGAGGGAGAGACTATATAAACAGAGAGAGAGACTATATAAACAGAGAGAGAGAGAGACTATATAAACACAGAGAGAGAGACTATATAAACAGAGAGAGAGAGAGAGAGACTATATAAACAGAGAGAGAGACTATATAAAAAGAGAGAGAGACTATATACACAGAGAGAGAGACTATATAAACAGAGAGAGAGAGAGAGAGACTATATAAACACAGAGAGAGAGAGACTATATAAACAGAGAGAGAGAGAGAGACTATATAAACAGAGAGAAAGACTATATAAACAGAGAGAGAGAGAGAGAGACTATATAAACACAGAGAGAGAGACTATATAAACAGAGAGAGAGAGACTATATAAACAGAGAGAGACTATATAAACAGAGAGAGAGAGAGAGAGAGACTATATGAACACAGAGAGAGACTATATAAACAGAGAGAGAGACTATATAAACAGAGAGAGAGAGAGACTATATAAACACAGAGAGAGAGACTATATAAACAGAGAGAGAGAGAGAGAGACTATATAAACAGAGAGAGAGACTATATAAAAAGAGAGAGAGACTATATACACAGAGAGAGAGACTATATAAACAGAGAGAGAGAAAGACTATATAAACACAGAGAGAGAGAGACTATATAAACAGAGAGAGAGAGAGAGACTATATAAACAGAGAGAAAGACTATATAAACAGAGAGAGAGAGAGACTATATAAACACAGAGAGAGAGACTATATAAACAGAGAGAGAGAGAGAGACTATATAAACACAGAGAGAGAGACTATATAAACAGAGAGAGAGAGAGAGACTATATAAACAGAGAGAGAGAGAGAGACTATATGAACACAGAGAGAGACTATATAAACAGAGAGAGAGAGACTATATAAACAGAGAGAGAGAGAGAGACTATATGAACACAGAGATAGAGACTATATAAACAGAGAGAGAGACTATATAAAGAGAGAGAGAGAGAGACTATATAAACAGAGAGAGAGACTATATAAACAGAGATAGAGAGAGAGAGAGAGACTATATGAACACAGAGAGAGAGAGAGACTATATAAACAGAGAGAGAGAGGCTATATAAACAGAGAGAGTGACTATATAAACAGAGAGAGAGACTATATAAACAGAGACAGAGAGAGACTATATAAACAGAGAGAGAGACTGTATACAGTGAGAGAGAGACAATAAACAGAGAGAGAGAGAGAGACTATATAAACAGAGAGAGAGAGACTATATAAAAAGAGAGAGACTATATAAACAGAGAGAGAGAGACTGTATGAACAGAGAGAGAGAGATAGACTATATAAACAGAGAGAGAGAGACTATATAAACAGAGAGAGAGAGACTATATAAACAGAGAGAGAGAGACTATATAAACAGAGAGAGAGACAGAGACTATATAAACAGAGAAAGAGAGAGACTATATAAACAGAGAGAGAGAGTGAGATAGACTATATAAACAGAGAGAGAGAGGGACTATATAAACAGAGAGAGAGAGAGACAGAGAGACTATATAAATAGAGACAGAGAGACTATATAAACAGAGACAGAGAGACAGAGAGACTATATAAACAGAGACAGAGAGACTATATAAAGAGACAGAGAGACAGAGAGACTGTATAAACAGAGACAGAGAGACTATATAAACAGAGACAGAGAGACTATATAAACAGAGAGAGAGACTGTATAAACAGAGAGAGAGACTATATAAACAGAGAGAGAGAGACTGTATAACAGAGAGACAGAGAGAGAGACTATATAAACAGAGAGAGACTATATAAGCAGAGAGAGAGAGAGAGAGAGAGAGAGACACTATATAAACAGACAGAGAGAGAGACTATATAAACAGAGACAGGGAGAGACTATATAAACAGAGAGAGAGACTGTATACAGAGAGAGAGAGACTATAAACAGAGAGAGAGACTGTATAGAGAGAGAGAGAGACTGTATAAACAAAGAGAGAGACTGTATAAACAGACAGAGAGAGAGAGACTATATAAACAGAGAGAGAGAGAGACTGTATAAACAGAGAGAGAGTGAAAGACTGTATAAACAGAGAGAGAGAGAGAGAGAGAGACTATATAAACACAGAGAGAGAGACTATAAACAGAGAGAGAGAGAGAGACTATATAAACAGAGAGAGAGACTATATAAACAGAGAGAGAGAGATACTGTATAAACAGAGAGAGACTATATAAACAGGGAGAGAGAGACTGTATAAACAGAGAGAGAGAGAGACTGTATAAACAGAGAGAGAACGAGAGACTGTATGAACAGACAGAGAGAGAGACTATATAAACAAAGAGAGAGAGAGAGACTGTATAAACAGACAGAGAGAGAGAGACTATATAAACAGAGAGAGAGAGAGAGACTGTATAAACAGAGAGAGTGAGAGACTGTATAAACAGAGAGAGAGTGAGAGACTGTATAAACAGAGAGAGAATGAGAGATTGTATAAACAGAAAGAGAGAGAGACTATATAAACAGAAACAGAGAGAGAGAGAAACTATATAAACAGAGACAGAGAGAGACAGAGAAACTATGTAAACAGAGACAGAGAGAGAGACTATATAAACAGAGAGAGAGACTATATAAACAGAGACAGAGAGACAGAGAGACTATATAAATAGAGACAGAGAGACTATATAAACAGAGACAGAGAGACTATATAAACAGAGACAGAGAGACTATATAAAGAGACAGAGACAGAGAGACTATATAAACAGAGAAAGAGAGACTATATAACAGACACAGAGAGACTATATAAACAGAGACAGAGAGACAGAGATACTATATAAACAGAGACAGAGACTATATAAACAGAGACAGAGAGACAGAGAGACTATATAAACAGAGACAGAGAGACTATATAAACAGAGACAGAGAGACAGAGAGACGATATAAACAGAGACAGAGAGACTATATAAACAGAGACAGCAAGACTATATAAACAGAGACAGAGAGACTATATAAACAGAGACAGAGAGACAGAGAGACTATATAAACAGAGACAGAGACAGAGAGACTATATAAACAGAGACAGCAAGACTATATAAACAGAGACAGAGAGACTATATAAACAGAGACAGAGAGACAGAGAGACTATATAAACAGAGACAGAGACACAGAGAGACTATATAAACAGAGACAGAGAGACTATATAAACAGAGACAGAGACAGAGAGACTATATAAACAGAGAGAGAGACTGTATAAACAGAGAGACAGAGAGAGAGACTATATAAACAGAGAGAGAGACACAGAGAGACTATATAAACAGAGACAGAGAGACTATATAAACAGACACAGAGAGACTATATAAACAGAGACAGAGAGACAGAGAGACTATATAAACAGAGACAGAGAGACTATATAAACAGAGACAGAGAGACCATATAAAAACAGAGACAGAGAGACAGAGAGACTATATAAACAGAGACAGAGAATATATAAACAGAGACAGAGAGACTACATAAACAGAGACAGCAAGACTATATAAACAGAGACAGAGAGACTATATAAACAGAGACAGAGACACAGAGAGACTATATAAACAGAGACAGAGAGACTATATAAACAGAGAGAGAGAGACAGAGAGACTATATAAACACAGACAGAGAGATTATATAAACAGAGACACAGAGAGACTATATAAACAGAGACAGAGAGACTATATAAACAGAGACAGAGACACAGAGAGACTATATAAACAGAGACAGAGAGACTATATAAACAGAGAGAGAGAGACAGAGAGAATATATAAACAGAGAGAGAGACTGTATAAACAGAGAGACAGAGAGAGAGACTATATAAACAGAGACAGAGACTATATAAACAGAGAGAGAGACTGTATAAACAGAGAGAGAGAGAGAGAGAGACTGTATAAACAGAGAGAGAGACTATATAAACAGGGAGAGAGAGACTGTATAAACAGAGAGACACTATATAAACAGACAGAGAGATACTATATAAACAGAGACAGAGAGAGAGAGAGACTATATAAACAGAGAGAAAGACTATATAAACAGAGAGAGAGAGAGAGAGACTATATAAACACAGAGAGAGAGACTATATAAACAGAGAGAGAGAGAGACTATATAAACAGAGAGAGAGAGAGAGACTATATGAACACAGAGAGAGACTATATAAACAGAGAGAGAGTGAGAGACTGTATAAACACAGAGAGAGAGACTATATAAACACAGAGAGAACGAGAGACTGTATAAACAGACAGAGAGAGAGAGACTATATAAACAAAGAGAGAGAGAGACTGTATAAACAGACAGAGAGAGAGAGACTGTATAAACACAGAGAAAGTGAGAGACTGTATAAACAGAAAGAGAGTGAGAGACTATAAACAGAGAGAGAACGAGAGACTGTATAAACAGACAGAGAGAGAGACTATATAAACAAAGAGAGAGAGAGACTGTATAAACAGAGACAGAGAGAGACTATATAAACAGAGAGAGAGAGAGAGAGACTATATAAACAGAGACACAGAGAGACTATATAAACAGAGAGAGAGAGAGAGACTATATAAACAGAGAGAGAGACTATATAAACCGAGACAGAGAGACAGAGAGACTATATAAAAAGAGAGAAAGAGACTATATAAACAGAGAGAGAGAGACTATATAAACAGAAACAGAGAGAGAGAGAAACTATATAAACAAAGACAGAGAGAGACAGAGAAACTATATAAACAGAGAGAGAGAGAGACTATATAAACAGAGAGAGAGAGGGAGAGACAGAGAGACTATATAAACAGAGACAGAGAGAGAGACAGAGAGACTATATAAAAAGAGAGAAAGAGACTATATAAACAGGGAGAGAGAGAGAGAGACTATATAAACAGAGACAGAGACACAGAGAGACTATATAAACAGAGAGACTATATAAACAGAGACACAGAGAGACTATATAAACAGAGACAGAGAGACTATATAAACAGAGACACAGAGAGACTATATAAACAAAGACAGAGAGAGAGACTATATAAACAGAGACAGAGAGACTATATAAACAGAGATAGAGAGACTATATAAACCAAGACAGAGAGACAGAGAGACTATATAAAAAGAGAGAAAGAGACTATATAAACAGAGAGAGAGAGAGACTATATAAACAGAAACAGAGAGAGAGAGAGAGAAACTATATAAACAGAGACAGAGAGAGAGACTATATAAACAGAGAGAGAGACTATATAAACAGAGACAGAGAGACTATATAAACCGAGACAGAGAGACAGAGAGGCTATATAAAAAGAGAGAAAGAGACTATATAAACAGAGAGAGAGAGAGACTATATAAACAGAAACAGAGAGAGAGAGAGAGAAACTATATAAACAGAGAGAGAGACAGAGAAACTATATAAACAGAGAGAGAGACTATATAAACAGAGACACAGAGAGACTATATAAACAGAGACAGAGAGACTATATAAACAGAGACAGAGAGACAGAGAGACTATATAAATAGAGACAGAGAGACTATATAAACAGAGACAGAGAGACTATATAAACAGACACAGAGAGACTATATAAAGAGACAGAGAGAAAGAGAGACTATATAAAAAGAGAGAAAGGGACTATATAGACAGAGAGAGAGAGAGACTATATAAACAGAAACAGAGAGAGAGAGAGAAACTATATAAACAGAGACAGAGAGAGAGACTATATAAACAGAGATACAGAGAGACTATATAAACAGAGACAGAGAGACTATATAAACAGAGACAGAGACCGAAGAGAGTATATAAACAGAGACAGACACAGAGAGACTACATAAACAGAGACAGAGAGACTATATAAACAGAGACAGAGAGACAGAGAGACTATATAAACTGAGACAGAGAGACTATGTAAACACAGACAGAGACTATATAAACAGAGACACAGAGAGACTATATAAACAGAGACAGAGAGACTATATAAACAGAGACAGAGACAGAGAGACTATATAAACAGAGACAGAGACTATATAAACAGAGACACAGAGATACTATATAAACAGAGACAGAGAGACTATATAAACAGAGACAGAGACAGAGAGACTATATAAACAGAGACAGAGAGACTATATAAACAGAGAGAGAGAGAGAGAGAGAGGATGAGGAGGACAAAATATACAGGCATGTGAAAAAATTAGGACACCTTATGAAATCCTGTGTATTTTAAAATATATTTGGACATATGGGTAGTTAATGTCAATTTTAATTAAACTCAGGGATCCAAGTAATATAACTAAACAATAAAAAAATAAGAAAAGCCTTTTTAAAACTTTCTGTAAAATTTAATTAAAAAATAATGCAATTTCTGGTGAGGAATAAATTAGGACACCCCCTATATTATCCCTCTTAAAATGTTGAAAATCCCAAACAGGTGCATCACGTCAGGTGCACATGATTAGTACATCATTACCCAGCATTTGGATGGAGCCTTGCCCTATTTAAACCTCAGATTTAGTTTGGTGTGGCCCTGACAGTTGAGATGTTGAGGTGAGCGCCATGGTGAGGTCTAAAGAGCTTCCTGATGCCCTCAGAAAGAAGATTGTGGCCGCTTACGAGTCTGGTAAAGGATTTAAAAAGATTTCAAAAGAATTTAACATCAGCCATTCCACCATTCGCAAAATTATTTACAAGTGGAGGACATTTAAAACAACTGCCACTATGCCAAGATCTGGCCGTCCGGGCAAGTTTACCCCCAGAGCAGAACGCAAGATGCTCAAAGAGGTCCTGAAAAATCCTAAAGTGTCATCAAGGGAATTACAGCAGGTTCTGGCAACTGTCGATGTGAAAGTGCATGACTCTACGATCAGAAAGAGACTGCACAAGTGTGACTTGCATGGGAGGTGTGCAAGGAAGAAACCTTTGCTCTCTAAAAAAAACATCAAGGCCAGACTGAAGTTTGCCAGAGAGAACATAGACAAAGACCACAACTTCTGGAATAAGGTTCTTTGGACAGATGAGTCTAAAATTGAATTATTTGGACACCAGAACAGACGACATGTTTGGCGTAAACCAAATACAGCCTTCCAAGAAAAGAACCTCATACCAACTGTAAAGCATGGAGGGGGCAGTGTCATGGTTTGGGGTTGCTTTGCTGCAGCAGGACCTGGCCAGCTCACCATCATAGAATCCACCATGAATTCTACTGTGTATCAGAGGGTCCTTTAAGAAAATGTGAAACCATCTGTCAAAAAATTAAAGCTGAAGCGTAACTGGATACTGCAACAAGACAATGACCCAAAGCATACCAGCAAATCCACCAAGGACTGGCTAAAAAAGAAGAAGTGGAGAGTCCTGGAATGGCCAAGTCAAAGCCCTGATCTTAATCCCATCGAAATGCTGTGGGGTGACTTGAAACGGGCTGTACATGCAAGACACCCCTCAAACATCTCACAGCTAAAAGAATTCTGCATTGAGGAGTGGGCCAAACTTTCTCCTGATCGATGTCAGAGACTGGTAAAAGGCTACAAAAAGTGTCTCGTTGAAGTTATATCAGCCAAAGGGGGCAACACTAGCTATTAGGGGGTAGGGTGTCCTAACTTTTTCCTCCATTAAAATACATACTTTATTTTTTTTCTTTTTTTGGATTTGTCAAACAATGTTCATTTTTGTTGTTAAATTGCAATCAAATCACTTTCTTTTTGAAAAATACATATAAACACGACTGGATATTGGTATGTGAACCATTTCTAAATAAAGAGCTGATTATTTAATGGGGTGTCCTAATTTTCTCACATGCCTGTAATCACTTGAATCCCAGAAGGCCTGTGGTGATCTGAGGGATCTTCTCCAATATTTGAAACCAAGGACTGATAACCGACCACGAGAACTACCATCTGTGGTATCTGTGTCAACAGCAACCTCAGGAAAATCCTCTGTATGATCAAAACACAGACTGAAAAAATGTCCTGAGCAAATCCCAAATTGTCTTTTTATCTCATATCTAGAAATATGGCTGAGTTTATTAGACCAAAACCATGACAACCCAGAGTTGAGACCAGGAGGTAGAGCTGCAGTCCTACACACTTCTCAGCAGTTACCCACCCAAAACCACATAGAAACTGTGTCTGTCCCCCGACCACTCAAATCATTTAAATCAATTAACTCTAAAGTAAACAGAAGAGGATTCTTTCATAAAAATCTAATAAAAATTAACACCACCACTGTCACAGTGCAACCAAATAGGAGAATTAAATGTGGAATCTTAAACATTAGATCTAATAGAAGTCCTATTAGTAAACAACCTAATTTCAGATTATCATATTGATTTACTTTGTCTTACTGAAACCTGGCTGTGTCATGAAGAATATGTTAGCCTAAACGAATCCACTCCTCCAAGTCATATTAATACTCACATTCCTCGAGACACCGGCCGAGGAGGTGGAGCTGCAGCCATTTTTAACTCAAGCCTAATAATCAACCCTCGACCTAACCTTAATTATAACTCATTAGAAAGCCTCGTTGTTAGTCTTTCACACCCAACCTGGAAAACTTTACAGCCAATTCTATTTGTTATAGTGTACCGCCCTCCTGGCCCGTACTCTGAATTTTTATCCGAATTTTCAGAGTTAGTCCTTTGTACAGATAAAGTAATTATAGTAGGTGACTTTAATATCCATGTGGACGTTGATATTGATAGTCTTAGCACTGCGTTTATCTCATTATTAGACTCAATTGGCTTCTCTCAGAGTGTAAATAAACCTACTCACTGTCTTAACCACACCCTCCTCCTTGTTCTGACTTATGGCATTGAATTTGGCATTTAATTGTTTCTTCCACAAAATCCTATTTTATCAGACCATTAGTCAATAACTTTTGAATTCCTATTAAAAGACTACATGCCATTAGACAAAAACATCTTTACTAGATGTCTTTCTGATAGTGCTGTAGCTAAATTTAAAGAAGCGATCCCACTAGTACTAAATTCAGTGCCATGCAGGCTCACTGCGAACAACACTCAACTCTATCACCCCTTTAAAAAGGAAGATAATAAAACATAAGAAGCTAGCTCCATGGTATAACTCCCAAACCCGTAAATTAAAGCAAACATCGCTAAATTTTGAAAGGATTTGGCGTTCCACCAAACTGGAAGAATCTCGTTTAGTCTGGCAAGATAGTCTTAAAACATATAGGAAGGCCCTCTGTAATGCCAGAGCTGCCTATTACTCATCATTAATAGAGGAGAATAAAAACAGCCCTCGGTTCATTTTCAGCACTTTGGCCAGACTGACAAAGAGTCATAACTCTATTGATCCATGTATTCCTATAGCTCTCAGTAGTAATGACTTTATGAGCTTCTTTAATGACAAAATTCTAACTATTAGAGACAAAATTCATCACTTCCTGCCCTCAACAGGCACTGATTCACCCTCAAACTCAGGAACCTTAGAAACAGCTGTAAAACCTGATATATATTTAGACTGTTTTTCTACAATCGACCTTCGTGAACTAACTTCAATGATTTCTTCATCTAAACCTTCATCCTGTCTCTTAGACCCCATCCCAACTAGGCTGCTTAAGGAAGTCTTACCTTTAGTTAGCACTTCTTTACTAGATATGATCAGTCTGTCTTTAGTAACAGGCTATGTACCACAGTCCTTTAAAGTAGCTGTAATTAAACCTCTTCTTAAGAAGCCTACACTGGATTCAGCTGTTCTAGCCAACTATAGACCTATATCTAACCTTCCCTTTCTCTCTAAGATCCTTGAGAAAGCAATTGCCAATCACTTATGTGACTTTCTACATAACAATAGTTTATTTGAGGATTTTCAGTCAGGTTTTAGAGCATCATAGCACAGAGACAGCATTGGTGAAAGTTACGAATGACCTCCTAACTGCATCAGACAAAGGACTTCTCCCTGTACTTGTCTTGAGTTCCACAAGGTTCTGTGCTTGGACCAATACTGTTCACCTTATACATGATTCCTTTAAGTAATATTATTTGGAAACACTCCATAAATTTTCATTGCTATGCTGATGATACCCAATTATATTTATCAATGAAGCCAGATGAATTAAATCAGTTAACTATACTTCAAGTGTGCCTTAAGGACATAAAGACCTGGATGACTGCCAATTTTCTGCTACTGAACTCAGACAAAACTGAAGTTATTGTGTTTGGCCCTCAACACCTTAGAAACACATTATCTAATGATATGGCTTCTCTGGATGGCATTACCCTGGCCTCCAGCTCCACCGTAAGGAATCTGGGAGTTATCTTTGACCAGGATATGTCCTTTAACTCCCACATAAAACAAATTTCAAGGACTGGCTTTTTTTCACCTACGTAATATAGCAAAAATCAGGCACATCCTGCCTCAAAAAGATGCAGAAAAACAAGTCCATGCATTTGTTACTTATAGGTTGGATTATTGTAATCCTTTATTGTCAGGCTGCCCTAACAAGACCCTAAAGACTCTCCAGCTGGTCCAGAATGCAGCTGCACGTGTACTAACAAAAACTAGGAAAAGAGATCATATTTCTCCTATTTTAGCTTCGCTACATTGGCTTCCTGTAAAATCCAGAATAGAATTTAAAATACTTCTTACTTATACTTATAAAGCTCTTAATGGTCAGACACCACTATATCTTAAAGAGCTCATAGTACCTATTACCCCACTAGAGCACTGCGCTCCCAGAATGCAGCTTACTTGTGGTTGCTAGAATAACTAAAAGTAGAATGGGAGGCAGAGCCTTCAGCTATCAGGCTCCTCTCCTGTGGAACCATCTCCCAGATTCAGTCCGGGGGGCAGACACCCTCTCTACGTTTAGGAGTAGGCTTAAAACTTTCCTTTTTGAAAAAGCTTATAGTTAGGGCTGGCCAGGCTCGCCTTGGACCGGCCCCTAGTTATGCTGCTATAGGCCTAGACCGCCGGGGGACTTCCCATGATGCACTGAGCTCCTCTCTCCTCCTCCTTCTCTCCATTTGTATGCTTTCACGTACCATTAATACATGTTACTAACTTGACTTCTTCCCCGGAGTCTCTGTGCTTTTCTCGTCTCATAGGAAGATCCAGTGCCTGAACGGTGGGCTATGGCCATGGGGACTGTGGCGTGGTCCTGTGGATGTCCTGCTTCCATTTCTGCTACTGCTATTATTGCTATTACTATTATAAAGTCATAGCTCTACTTCTATTATTGTTGTTGTGGTTATTGTTGTTGTTGTTGTTGTTGTTATTATGCTTCTCTGTGTCTCTGAGAAGGACCTGGAATCCTCATGAAAAATAAAAAAGGTATGAGTGAAACTGAATTTTTATTGCTGGTTTTGCTACAGTGTTGTATCTCATTGAACTGGTTGCATTTTGTTTCCACACTTGAATGAGTGTTGAATATCTGTCTTGAGTTTGTTAAGCATTGTTTGTTGTGCATTTAATTTGTAAGTCTTGACTTGGTCATTCTTTGGTAATTGGTAATTGTTACAAAGGTGTGGTTGTGTGGTAGCCATTAGTCAATGTGACAATTTTCAGAAGGTCCAGTTCTGATAGGCACAGTTCGCCACTGCAAAGCAGTAACAAACAAGACCAGCTGACCAACACACACTGCAACATTAAACAACTTAAACCAACTCTGATGTGAAGAAAAAATAACCTAACAGTCTGTTTCACCTTAGAAACCCTGCATCTGCTCAGTGTGTTGGACAGCGATGTCTTTCCCCAGAGCTGCACACTAAAGGTGTGTGTGTGTGTGTATATATGTATATATACACACACACACACACACATATATAAAAGAGAGAGGCCTATAGAAATAGAGAGATATTATATAAACAGGTAGCCTATATAAACAGAGACAGAGAAAGACTATATAAATAGAGAGCTATTATATAAACATAGAGACCGGAGAGCTGTAAAATCAGATTATATTGGACAGGTGTACCACACTGTGTGTATGTCAACACATATACATATATATATTATTTATATAACATGTATGTTTATATGTGTTGTTTCTGCCTGCAGCAAAAAGAGAAACACATGAATCTCCTCATTCATTCTACTGTTTATATGTTGTACTGTTTAAAGTCTGTCCGTCATCTCATGATTTATTTTATTATCTAGTTTAAATGTCATAATTTAGTAAAACGTAAACAAGATTTGGTGATGATGTTACTTTAACAATCATACCAATAAAGATTATTTGAGTGAGACAGATTTACACAGAATACTGAGTGACGATCGCTCATGTTGTGTTACAGTATATATATGTATGTATATACAGTTCTTGTTTGTGTGTACATGCAGTATATTTTTTCACTTATTTGCCTGAAAATAATAGAAATATGTCAACATATCTTTGTTTGGCTTGAGTTGAAAAAAATTCATATAAACATGTAGAACAACATACAGAGTGTGTATACAGGTGATTTTAGGGAGGTGAGGACATGTCTGTGGGTCAGTTTAGAGTTCAGCTTCAGGTCAGAGTTTGTTATGTTAACAAGGGTCCTCACAAGGATACAAGTACACACGTGTGTGTGTTAACATGTATTATAAACCTGGATAATATGCTATATGGGGGGGAGAGACGATAACAGACACAGACATGGCCGGGGTGAGGGGGGGGGGGCACGTTAACAATGTGCGGGGGTCTCACGCAGGCACGCACTCACCCCAGCTCGAGGCGGTCCGGCCCATCAGCTCGTGAGTTCGCGGGTTCCAGAAAAATTCTCGCCACTCGCTCGAGCCTTTGTGGTGCTCATCCTTGGTGGCGGACATGATGAAGATGAAGAGGATGAAGATGGAGGCTGGCGCACGACCTTCCCGCTAAAACTGCTAAACTGTGACTGAGAGCGATCAGCGGCAAAGTATCGATCCGCTGATCGATGGTGATCAGAGAGAGAGCCAGAGACAGACAGAGAGAGAGACAGAGAGAGAGACAGGACGACGTCACTGCGGTAAACCTCCTCCCCCCACTCCGTCTGACGTCACACCTGCTCCCCTTATTCACACCGCCAATCACAGATCGGCTTCATCAGCACAGGCCCCGCCCCCTGCAGGCAGAGCTACAAAGTAACTAAGTACATTTACTCAGTACTGTACTTAAGTACAGTTTTGAGGTACTTGTACTTTACTTGAGTATTTCCATGTGATGCTACTTTATACTTCCACTCCACTACATTTCAGAGGGAAATATTGTACTTTCTACTCCACTACATTTATTTGACAGCTTTAGTTACTTTTCAGATGAAGATTTGACACAATGGATAATATAACAAGCTTTTAAAATACAACACATTGTTAAAGATGAAACCAGTGGTTTCCAACCTTTTTGGCTTTTGACGTCTTACAAAAAGCAGTGTGTAGTCGGGGTCACATTTCAGATGTCTATGAGTTGTTAACAGCTCCACCAAATAGTGATTTTTCCCTCTAAACTTCTCACATGGTTTCATTTCAATAAATGTTCAAATGATCCAATATTTCAGCAAAAATCAAAGATTAGAGAAAAAGTCCAAAAAGTGAAAACAGATTTGTGTATCAGAACTTTGTTTTTTCTTCTTTCCTCTCCCATTAATCATCTCACGACCCCTCAGATTTATCTGCTGACCCTTTGGCGGGGACCCACCCCTAGGCTGGGAACCCTTTGGACCCCTTTCAGTGGGTTCCTTTGTATGTATATACAGTGCACGTATGCATAGTATTTTTAAATTCTTTACTTTTACATTGTTTAATTTTACACTTGTTTTTTATGTCATATATTAGATTTAATATTTAATATAAAATAAATATTTCATATTTATTTCATATATAAGTAAATCTGTTTAACTTGGTTGGATTTGATATTCACTTCTGTTTTTGTTTCGCATTATATTTTTTGTCATTGTCATTATTTGCATGTGTATATTTTCAATACATATATACTGTATATGTAGTATGTTTAAATCCTTTACTTTTAATGCTTCAAAAGTATTAATCAATTTGTCAATCTTTTTATCTTTTTAAAAAAAATATTGTTTATTTCAGTGGATTTGATATTCAATCATATTTTTTTAAACTAATTTTTGTACGTTTTAAAAATAATTAGTTTCTGTTATTGTGTGACAGACAGATGCTGCTATAGATTTGTAAGCAAATGATAAAACATTGGCGCAGTTATCAGCTGTTTTCCTTTTAAACTGTTAATTATTTCTACATATTGACTTCATATTTGACAGTTAAGATGTTGTGCATCATCAGCAGTTGTCATCTCCTCTAAATGATGCTGGAGTGAGTGAGGACGTCCTGATTGGTGGATTTAATTCCTCCGTCCTCGCTGGGAGGAGCTGACAGGAAGAGATGAAGGAAGGGTTAGGGTTAGGGTTAGGGTTAGACACGTTAGCTGAATGAAAGCAGCCTGGACTACAGTCAGGTGATGCAGTGATGTCAGAGGCAGGGCCAGAGGGCAAAGGTCACCTTCCAGAGACAGAAGCTCTATTAATAACTGGTGTTAGAGTGTTTGATGAAGACCAGAGGAGAGCCCTGAAATGGATCCATGGACAGTCAGACTGGATCTGATCAGACAGTAGAGGTCCCACTAACATCTGGTATCATGTGACCTGGATCTGCATGTACAGTGGCCCCAAAAAGTATTTTGACACTTGAGCCACACATGCATAAATTTCATTGCATTAGATAACAAATGTCAGTTATTTTAAAGAATGAACGGACACTTGTCAAGCAAAATATTCCACAAAAAGAAATTTAAGTTTTAAATGATTAAACAACAGACATACAGTTCAAAATGAAGACATACAATGATTTGAACCCCTAATGGTGGCTTCACTACAGATCACAGTTACAATGTTTTAGTGTTTTGTTTGCCAGCCTGTAGTTTGCAGAACATCTGGACATGAAGTCAACAGTTTCTGTAACAGCTGTAGTGAAAGTGTTCAGTTCATCCACAGCTGACATTCTCTCTGAGCTCGCTTCACTTGTCTTTGCTTTTAACTGACCAGTTCCAAGATAATTTATAATAGTTATAAAGTCAATACCCTAAATTCACGTGGGTGCAGTTCATCACATTACCAAAGCACATGTTCCACTAAGCTTGACAATCAGAACTTGTGTAAATACTGTTTTGTTGCCATTTCGAGGTTTATGTTCAAGCTCAGCAAGTGACAACCTGATTTATTTTAGTAGAAAAGTTAGATTTTAGTGCTTAATGTGTTTTTTATGGATCAGATATCAGTTTATGTAACATTTTCTGAAATAACCTTGTGAACCTGGTGAAGGTTTGCTGATAGGTTAACTGTCCAAATACTTTTTGGGGCCACTGTATTAACTGGATAATGACATCTGATCAGACACTAGACTGTTGGACCTGGTCTGAAACATGAAGAGGTTTGCTACCAGGTTCGAGCGGGTTTACCCCCTCAAAAATGCATTTCTTTTGCAATAATGATAATAATAGCGAATAATAATTCCTTCAACCACAAGAGGGCCTTCGCACCGTTCAGTGCAAAAATCTATTTGTTCAGATATTTTTACATATTCAAACATTTGAATTCATTTGATCAAAATATTTTTACATGTTCACACATTTAAATGTATTGACTCTAATTTTATTCCATACCCTGGGGGCTACCACTCTGAAGTTGACCTGAACAAAGTCAGACCCAGTCAGAGAGAGAACCAATGAGGGTAAAACCCAAGCCCAACAGTCCTGAAGCCGGAGGACCTGTGAAGACTCTGATCAGTAATAAAGTATAAACACAGAATGTGACTTGTGACAGTTTTATGCCTTCAGTTTCCTGAAAGTAGTGACAAACACAAACCAGGACAGACTCTTTACAGCTGCTTCAGGGTCCAAACCTGACACAGCCGCTAATAATGAGACAGAAGAAGAAGAACAACAGGATGAGTGACATCAGCGTCACCATGATAGCAACAATAACACTGGACGGTGATTTGGTGAAATACAGAAATATTAAGGTGAAAATCTTTGATGTAAATATAGAAGATTTGACACAAAATGGCTGTTTGTCTTTGTCTCTTTGAGTTGGACAGAGACCATCAGTCTCCACGGAGACAGCTGCTCCTTCAGGGGAAGCTTTTATTTTGTATGGAAGTTCGTAACAGTGAACGTATCAGCTTCAGGATGTTGTCACCTCCTGATCTAATAAGTCATTAGTGCCCAGGGTCCGGACCCGCCTGTCAGAACTGGACCCTCCATCAGGACTGGACCGGTCCATCAGAAGTGGATGTGTCCAGAATGCAGGTTGGGTGGTGGTCCACCTGGGGCTGTATCCTGGAGGAGGCTCCTGGTCAGCTGCCTGCTGATTGGGTAGTTCTGGACCATGGACTCGTCTGTCCACACAGTCCTGGACAGCAATTGGTCCATGTGGGGCCCTGGGGCCCGATGGGGAAGTGTGTATGGACCGATGTGATCTCGGTCCAGCAGCGACTGTCCAGGGGCTCGATGTGGCCCATCAGACCCGTAAGGAGTCCCTGTCAGTAAAGACGTCTCCCGGTCCAGGGTGGTCTGCAGTCCTTGGTTCTGCTGGTCCATTTGGTATAGCTGCTTCTTGTGGACCTGAATGTGGTCCTGGTGGTCCAGTCTAGCATGGCACAGCTGTTTCTTGTGGATTTGAATGTGGTCTTGTGGGTCCATCTGGGACGTATACTGATGTTTCTTCTGATTCTGAATGTGGTTCTGGTCCTGGTGGTCCATCTGGTCAGGGTACTGCTGTTTCTTTTGGCTCTGGTTGTGTTCCTGGTCCTGGTGCTCCATCGGAATATGGTACTGCTGTTTCTTCTGGTTCTGGGTGTGGTCCTGGTGGTCCATTTGGGGAGGGTACTGCTGTTTCTTTTGGTTCTGCGTGTGGTCCTTGGCCTGTTGGTTCATCTGAGCCTCGTACGGCTGCTGCTGCTTCTTCTGGTATTGGATCTGGTCCTGTTGTTCCTGATTCTCCTGAAGGTCCATCTGAGCATGGAACTGCTGCTTCTTTTGACTCTGGATCTGGTTGTGGACCTGGTTCTTGATGTCTTTCCAGTGTCGTCCTCTGAGGACTGGCTCCAGGTCCAGACATCGCTGACAAACCTCCTTACCCGGTACTGACTGGACTAGCACATGGACTCCCAGCTGTCTCCAGACCGCCTCTTTCTCTGCAGAAGACCAGGGGCGGCGGTGAACCTTCCTGGGCGCCACAGGGACTGGAAGACCGACAAAAAGGTGTTGAGACAAAGCTGATCTGGTTTCTACAGACCAGGAGAAGGTCAGACAGACCTGAACAGATATCAGTAACCTGGGAGAACCCACCTGTGATGGGAGACTGCAGTCTGGACTCCACTGGTCTGATACTGGTCTTTGACGGAACTACAGACAGGCAGACAGAAACAGGAGGAAGGTCAGACAGCACCACCCGGTGGACAGTTACAGTCAGTACATCTGAGTGCATGGAACACAGTAAGGGGTCAGAGTGTTTAAGGGTTTGGTTTGTGATTAGCGGTCAGTGTTGGGACTTGGGGGTCAGAGGTCAGGGTCAGGACTTATTCTGTGGTCTCAAGTCAGACTGCTCCTGACCAGACTTCTTACCCTCCTTATCACTTCTTGATTGGACGGATCGTTTCTTCAGCTTTGCTCCTCCAACTGCCGCCACTGGAAACAGAAACCAATGTTTGGTGGATCAATAACATCATGTGACTTTTACCTGATGACTCCTGAATTACATGTGGACTAAAACTTGAGGTACTCTGTTGAACCTCATCAGACTCAGATCCTCAGCCTTCCTCTCAGCACAGTAACTGAACCTGACCATCCCAGGCCCCCAGTGTATGGAATAAAATTAGAGTCAATACATTTAAATGTGTGAACATGTAAAAATATTTTGATCAAATGAATTCAAATATTTGAATATGTAAAAATATCTGAACAAATAGATTTTTGCACTGAACAGTGCGAAGGCCCTCTTGTGATTGAAGGAATTATTATTCGCTATTATTTTTATTATTCCAAAAGAAATGCATTGAAATGCAGGGTAAACCCCCTCAAAAACGTACAAAACTTTGCACGTGTCAGAAAAAATTTATTATTTTCTGGGTCTTGGTTAGGCAAAATGGTGTCCCCTGGAAAATTTCAAATTTGAAGCCCCACCTGTCAATTTCACGTAGATGAACAAAATTTGGTAGGCAAATGTATCATGTCCAGACGTACAAAAAAGCCTCTTGGAGCCATACCCAAAATCCAACAGGAAGTCAGCCATTTTGAATTCAATTTGCGATTTTTGCACATTTTTTGCCATTTCCCGGCGTTGTATTTTAACAAACTCCTCCTAGAGATTTCGACTTCAAATTTGGTCAGTGTCATCTTTGTGATGAAAGGCCTTTGTAATGAAAAGTTATCAAAATCTTGAGTTTTCATTGCTGCCGTGGCAACAAGGCATTGTTGCCGAGGAGCACTTCACCGAAAAGCACAGCTTGAGAGGCTTTTGCTCCAAGGGTGACAGCGAAAATGAAGCCGTCAGCAGAATCTGCAGTAGAGAAACTTTAAAACTGAACTCCATTGAAAAAACAGATGTGCAACTGCCTTTGTGCAAATCATCTTTATGCACTCACAGATTAGAAATTATATGTATATATCTTTTTCATTTATTCACAAAACATCATGCACAGCTACAGATCTCCTTACGGATTCAAAAATAAAATGTATTTGTTCAGATATTTTTTACACATTTAAACATTTGAATTCATTTGATCAAAATGTTTTTACGCGTTCATACATTTAAATGTATTCATACAAAATGTTTCATACATTCAGATATGGTGCTATACAGCTACAATACATATGACCCTAATTTTATTCCATATGTGGGACCCTACCTGTTTCAGTGTCAGGGGTCAGCAGCCCCAGGTTGTCCCAGTCCCTCCCCAGCAGGTGGTAGAAGTCAGTGGTCTTGGCCGCGGCCTCCCAGTCGCCATCCTGCAGACTCTCTCCAATGGCAATCTCACAGACTGTTTTCAGCGTGGTTTTTACTGCCAGCGGGGGGCGGCTCCAACGGTAACCGGACGCCTTCCTGGCGGCGGCCAGTGCCAGACTGAGGCGACCTGGCACCAGGAGGTCCTGGAGGGTCTCAATGCCCGAGTCCAAGGACTTAGCAGCCAACAGGAACCTGCCAAGCTCCCGCAGCTTCTGGCTCACGTAGCCATACTTCCTCTGGCTGCCATCCTGGTTCCCCATCAGCTTGTTACCATATTTACAGATCAACCAATCAGATTTGACCTGGAGAGAGTGAGGAAGACAGGGTTAACACAGGCAGACAGACAGGTGGAGAGACAGGTAGACAGACAGGGACACAGACCTGGTGTGAGACAAGGTCCTGGTTCATGCGGTGCAGGACTTCGCTGCAGCTCTCAGATGCCCCACTGGAGATCGGCAGGAGGCGTGACGCTGCAGCCTGGACCCTGTAGCGCTTCCTGGGCTGCTCCACTCCAGGGTCAGAGGTCAAGTCCTGCTGCACACCGGGGTCAGAGGTCATGCTCTGCTCCACCCCGGGGTCAGAGGTTGCGCGCGGTTTGGTCCCCGTCTGGTCGGCTGTGGACGCGTCCCCTGAGGGATCAGGAGGCATGTTCTCTGTAGACTTAACAGTCCTTGCACCTGCTGGATCACAGGCCAACTCACCTGTAGGGTCAGAGGTTGTGTCCTTAACAGGGTCAGAGATTGAGTCCTTATCGGGGTCAGAGGTCATGTCCTTAACAGGGTCAGAAGACGAGTCCTTAACAGGGTCAGAGGTTGCATCCTTAATGGGGTCAGAGGTGGTCTCTGCGGTGAGGTAGGAGGCGGGGTCTCTGGAGAGGTCAGAGGTCAGCTTCTTGCGGCAGGAGGCCTGATGTTTCCAGAGGTCGGCACGCAGGAAGAAGCCGAGGCACAGCGGGCAGGGAAGGTAGTTCCTCGCATCCACGTCCTCTGAGGGCTGACGACATGGCACGATCTCTCCACTGCCCTGTCTGATCACCTGAGGGACAGACAGACGGGTAGAGAGAGACAGGTAAACAGACAGGTAAACAGACAGACAGGTAAAGGGACAGACAGGTAGACCCACCTCTATGTTGTGCAGGTAGTTCCCCTTGCAGCGCAGCTGTTCCAGCAGCAGGTGGCGTTCTTTGGAGCCGGTGGGCAGCGTGCTGGCGGCAACCACCTCCTGTTGGTCAGCATGTTTCCTCAGCAGGTGGCGAGCGATCTTCACCTGTGGCCGGCGACAGAACACACAGTAATGTTTCTTATTCCACCGCCGCTTCCCGCCGCTCCACGTCCTCTTCACCGTCACGCCCTCCTTCTTCTCCTCCTGGCCCCGCCTCTTCTCCTTCTGACTCCGCCTTTTCTCTATGGGGCCCCGCCTCTTCCCTCTCTGGCCCCGCCTCCCCATGGTGACAGCAGTGAGGCGGCGGGGTCGGCGGCCGGTGGGTTTCATTGGCTCTTCATTAGGAGAGGAAGTTTGGTCTGCAGCATGGATCTCTGTCTTGTTCGCCATGGCAACCTCAGAATGGGTCTCCATGGTGACAGAGGACCTGCTGATCAAACACAGGTAAACACTGTGATGCAGACAGGTGAAATTACTTCAGGACAGAGTTAGAAATCAGAGGTATTTGGGCCCCCGAGTATTTCAAGCCAAGTGTATTCCAACCTCTGTGCAATTTGTCGCCATTTTCCTTCACAATACATTGTTCTGGACTCGTCAGAAGCTATTAAATCAACGCCGTATGCCATCCGGTGCAAAGTGACACTGGCCACATACGCCATCCTGGTGGTGCTGAATTCGGCCCACTGTATGTCGCCTGGCGTTTCATACACTTTTACATGAGGATCACAATATTACACACTGAGAAAAAGCTACAGGGTACTTTTTATCCTCCAGAATACACTGAATCACCTGCTACCATAAAGGTTTATCTGAGGCATGTGAGGTGTTTCGTGATAAATTCCTTGGATGTTGAGCTGTTTTGGGGCTCATCTCTGTGCTAATATCAGCCTGTGTAGCCAAAAAAATTAGAAGTATTTATTTCAGTATGAAATATATATTTCATAAAAACAAATGAGAAATGTGCCTTTATGGTTTGTCGTTAATTCCCTGAATTCTGGAGGACAGATGTCCACGTGAGATGAAAATGTTTCAATGTGAACGTGAAGCTTGTGCGTATGGCGGGTTCATGACTGTAGAGAGAGGAGAGGGGAAGGTTCTGTGCTTGGACCAATACTGTTCACCTTATACATGATTCCTTTAAGTAATATTATTTGGAAACACTCCATAAATTTTCATTGCTACACTGATGATACCCAATTATATTTATCAATGAAGCCAGATGAATTAAATCAGTTAACTAAACTTCAAGTGTGCCTTAAGGACATAAAGACCTGGATGACTGCCAATTTTCTGCTACTGAACTCAGACAAAACTGGGGGTTATTGTGTTTGGCCCTAAACACCTTAGAAACACAATATCTAATAATATAGCTACTCTGGATGGCATTACCTTGGTCTCCAGCTCCACCGTAAGGAATCTGGGAGTTATCTTTGATCAGGATATGTCCTTTAACTCCCACATAAAACACATTTCATGGATTGTCTTTTTCACCTATGTAATATAGCAAAAATCAGGCACATCCTGTCTCAAAAAGATGCAGAAAGACTAGTCCATGCATTTGTTACTTCTAGGTTGGATTATTGTAATTCCTTATTATCAGGCTGCTCTAACAAGTCTCTAAAGACTCTCCAGCTGGTCCAGAATGCAGCTGCACATGTACTGACAAAAACTAGGAAAAGAGATCATATTTCTCCCATTTTAGCTTCTCTGCATTGGCTTCCTGTAAAATCCCGAATAGAATTTAAAATACTTCTCCTCACCTACAAAGCTCTTAATGGTCAGACACCATCATATCTTAAAGAGCTCATAGTACCTTATTACCCCACTAGAACACTGCACTCCCAGAATGCAGCTTACTTGTGGTTCCTAGAGTCTCCCTAACCCCAAAAGTAGAATGCTGTACACATTTATGTACCATTAATACATGTTAATAACTTGACTTCTTTCCTGGAGTTTTTGTGCTTTCTCGTCTCACAGTAAGGTCCAGTGCCTGAATGGTGGGTCATGGCTGTGGGGACTGTGGCGTGGTCCTGTGGATGTCCTGCCTCCATTATTGCTACTGCTATTATTGCTATTACTATTATAAGTCATATCTTACTATTACTGTTGTTACTGTTGTTGTCATTATGCTTCTCCCCCCCTCCCTCCTTTTTTCTCTGTAAACCCAGCCGGTCGAGGCAGATGGTGCCCACCTAGAGCCGGTTCTGTTTGAGGTTTCTTCCTGTTAAAGGGGAGTTTTTCCTTGCTGCTGTCACCAAGTGCTGCTGATGGAGGAATGTTGGTCTCTGTACATTAAAGAGTACAGTCTGACCTGCTCTGTGTGAAAAGAGCCCCGAGATAACTTAAAGATTAAAGAGATTACTTTTAACGAAAGTAAAATTGAATAAATAAATTGAATATTTATTGATAGACTGTCAGCGGATCAGCTGTGTGCTACATCAATTCAAATAATCTACAAAACAGAATCTGTATTAATGCTGCAGATGTAAGTGAGCCAACAGACACTCAATAAACTGTTTCCTGAATGGAGTCTGGCACCTTTCTGCGTTTCAGAGTTACAGATACCGACTGATCGATAGGGAAACTTAATGATAACAAGGACAGACTGTGAGCCGAGGTCAGACAGCGGACAGCAGACCGACAGGGAGGGTGTGTCCGATAATGGAAGCGTGTTTACCTTCTAACTACATGCTAAAAGCTAGCGGGAGAAGCTAACGAGCATCGTCGATGTTGGCCTCCTGGAGCTAACGTGCAGCTAGCTAACAGGCGGTGTTATTAAACCGAACCGGGTCAGAACCAGAACCAGAACCAGTGGAGCCTGCTGCAGGACTGAGAGAAACTGATTACACCTGAAACAGCCTCACCTGCTAACAGCTCGCTGCTGCTGCTGCTGCTGCTGCTGTTCTTCTTCTTCTTCTTCTTCCTCTGTTTCCTGTTTGATGGCGGCAGGCAGCCAACGTTAATTTGCATTACCGCCACCTGTTGTGTTGGAGTGTGAACCACAGTTATCTATCCCCCTTCAACAAACACAAGAAAATAAAAAATAAAAAACTATATTTGACTGAACACTAAATAGTTTTGATCAGCCCAGTTTCTTTTGAATAATGGAATAGATAGCTTACTGCTATGTTCAGACTGATTCTGCTCCTCTAATCACATGTAGAGCTGATCTTTATCGTGGGTCATCAGTTTCTAACATACAGTAAAGCTTTGTATGTGTTCCTGACAATTGTACATGTATGTGCACTTCTGGAGCACCTGTAGTAAAGACTTTTGATTGAGGTAAACTCTGAATGACCACAGTGTAGACAAGCCTTGTTTAGTTTGGTCTGGAGCTCCAATGATAAATAACTGAGGTTTTAAAACCTTAATAACATGTTTATTTATCCAGTTTGGATGATTTTTAGTTGCAGACAGGAGGAGAGCCCTGCCTCTTTGCTCACGGTGGAGAAGACGAATGTGGCTCCATCAAATTAATCCAAGAAGGAAAGAATATTTTTCATCATGTTGGAGCCAAACTGCGTCTTGACAGAGATCGCCATCTGAAGTATTTCAGAATGGACAAAAAAAATGGACAAAAACAAACCAAAACAACAGTTATTATTACTGATAGTCACACACAGAACCAGGATAATAAAAACAAATGTTTTTAATCTGTTGTATCAAACATTTAGTGACAATGAACGAATGAACGACACCAACAATATGTTGCAAATTGAAATTTTTCAAAATGATAAAGCTGTTATTTTCATATTAACATGTAACAGAATAAACAACGACAGACTGTTTCTTTCAAGTAAATAAAGACAACAAAAAAGATTTATTTACATAAGCTTGTGATTGTTTTTTTTGTTGTTGTTGTTTTTAATCGTCCAAAATGGTGGAATGTTTTTGGAGATAAGGCGTATTCAAGGTCTTCCAGCATGGACATGGACCTCTTCACACCTCCATGTTGACCTGGGTGGTCCTTGCTGGTGGTGGGACATTGATGGGGGTTGTGCAGACTCTTGATATGTTGTCAGGGGTGTTGCTTGTCCTTGCTGGTGGTGGGTAGACCTGAAAAGCAGAGGTTTGCAGTTGGGTTGACAGTTGTTGCTGCCACTGTTGTGGGGTTGACCTTTTAATTGAAGGAGGTGCTTGGGTGCGTTCTTCATGTTCTTCCTGTTCTTCCTGTTCCAAGTCAATGAGGAACTGGAGGATGTGTATTTGTACACGTGCCTGGGTCCTACGGGGCAGTCGGTTCAGCCTGGGGACAAGGCTGAGGGTGAAAAAATACATTTCCACCTCCTTATTTGGAACATGGGGAGGCACACAGAGACTTTTTCTGCTGTCAGAATTTCTGGAAGAGCTACAGACTGGAGACTACTTTTAGAGCTATTACTTTTCTTATAAGTTTAAATGGATATGTTGTATGGACAGTTTTAACTACATTTATTTTTAAAAGGCAAGAAAAAGGTCATCTTTTATTTAGAGAAACAACTACTAAGCTGCAGGTGTGGCAATAAAGAAGGACACAACACTCAGAGCCACTCAGGACATTTTTGTTTTTCAGGTGTCCCATAATCGCTTCCACATCCTCTTGCAGTCTTCCACTGTAACAGAATAACAAACATGCATTAGTAACACTCAATACAATTACAACTTTTTTACTTATTAACTATCTATTAATGATTTATTATTTACTTATAACTTTTTTCTTTTTCCACAGATTCCTGAGCAGAGGAGATAGCTTTACCAGCCTGGCATTCCAGTATCAACCAGGGAAAAGCATTGTGTCCCAGTCAGTACACATGACCTGCAGGCCTATAGAGAGGCGGATGATGACAGCACAGTTCTCCAGGCCAACAGAGCAGATGGGGAGAGACACAGCATCAAAACTGTAGAGTAAGTGGAACTTCCCAAACTGTCTATGGGCCATTCACAGAAAACATGTGACCATTACATCACCACACAAATCAGGCAGTTTGTACTCTAACTATAAGACAACATTTTCATTTCTTCTGCTAGCGCTGGTAGATGCTGCAGTTCATCACCGTCTAGGTGGGGGACTTTGGAGGATGAAGTAGTAGAGGTGAGAACCCCGGCTCTGATCTGGGAAAAGGCCTGGAAGCAAAAACTCTGCAGGATCTGGCCAACATCATGGTGTTCATCATGGTGGGAGATGCTGCTTTCCCACTCAAAACCATCTCATCAGGCCATGCAGGACAACACCTTGCAAGATGGGGGAACATCTTCAACTACTGACTGTCCAGGGCCAGAAAGGCTGTCGGATTCTGACAGTAAGATGGAAGGTGCTGTACACTCAAATCACCATGAAGCTAGAAAATGTGAACTCTTACAACACAGCTACCTGCTGAACCCATCAGAGAAGCAGAGGTGGTTGGATGAGGCAGAAGAACAAGGGGAACACCTACAGGATATGAGGAACATGAGTGGAAACAGAGTCTGAGGAGAAGATCATGATGTTAGAGAGAAGCTCTGTGCCTGAGAGAAGACAGTACATGTGTGGACACATTGTATATATAACATTTTATTAAGCCAAAAAATAAATCTCTGAAAACTGAAATCACATTTTGTAATTGTTCCTCTGTGTTTATTGTGTGCTTTAAATAAATTTGAATGAAAATCCTTTATTATTCATTATTTCCAGTACAGTGTCATCATCAAACCTTTTCTACAAATAGGAACTGCATGTACTGAAGTAAATGTTGTGTCTTGGTTGAACTACTTATGCTTTGCTGCAATATTTTTTACACACTATAAAACCATCACTTTAATTATAGAGGAAAATATGAGGTTATTATCAGCCTCAAGTATGACTAAGTGCCCATGAGCTGATTAGATTATCAAATCAAAGTCCAAAATGTTGCTGCTGAACTCCTGACCATCCTCCAAAAGGTCTGATGTGACAGATTCTGATCGCTCCTCATCAGATTCACAATCCAATTCAAAGTTGTTGCGATCACCTGTTGAGCTCTGCATGGTCAGTCTCCTGCCTACATCAGAGATCTACTGCAGCTCTGTGTCACCAGCAGGTGTCTGAGTCGAGTCCTCTGATCAGGGTTTGCTGGTTGTTCTTGGGACGAGGCTGAAAACTAAAGGTGACTTTAAGCTGTGGCTCCTAAACTTTGGAACTCTCTCCCTCTGGATTTAAGATCTGTGGACTCTGTGAACACCTTTACAAAGCAGCTCAACACACATTTGTTCAGACTTTTCTTTGTGTCATTTTCTATTTTCTATTTTTTTCTGTTTTTTATCTTTCTATATAAAGCAAAGAATCTGTCTCTCTGTATGTATGTACGTTTGTCCTTCTAATATCTCAAGAACCATTCACCCAATCTACTTCACCCTTGGCAGGTGTTTTGTTGGGGGTCCCTCACTCAAACCACAAGAGAGAAAAGGAGAGAGAGAGGGCGAGTGAGCTGAGGGCACAAGCCAGCGACAGAAAGACAGGCTGGAAAGTTTTCTCTGAGAGAGAGAAAGCCCGTTAATGACAAAAATACAACATTATTTTCTGATGGTTCATGGTGGTTATGTTCTAAGGCACAAATAAACAACCATCAAACTCAACAGGTGATTTACTGAGGAGAGAAAATTTACTATTTACAATTTCAATTAGCAGATTCTTTTATCCAAAGCGACGTCCATCGAGAGCTGATACAACACACGCAGTGAGGAGACAATGACTTTACTACACAACACGCCCACTTTACCACACAACACGCCCACTTTACCACACAACACGCCCACTTTACCACACAACACGCAGACTTTACTACACAACACGCCCACTTTACCACACAACACGCAGACTTTACTACACAACACGCCCACTTTACCACACAACACGCCCACTTTACCACACAACACGCCCACTTTACTACACAACACGCAGACTTTACTACACAGCATGCCCACTTTACTACACAGCATGCCCACTTTACCACACAACACAACCACTTTACCACTCAACATGGCCACTTTACTACACAACATGCCCACTTTACCGCACAATACAACCACTTTACCACTCAACATGCCCACTTTACCGCACAATACAACCACTTTACCACTCAACATGCCCACTTTACTACACAACACGCCCACTTTACCACACAACACGCCCACTTTACCACACAACATGCAGACTTTACTACACAACACGCCCACTTTACCACACAACACACCCACTTTACCACACAACACGGCAACTTTACTACACAACACGCCCACTTTACTACACAACATGCAGACTTTACCACACAACACGCAGACATTACTACACAACACGCAGACTTTACTACACAACACGCCCACTTTACCACACAACATGCAGACTTTACTACACAACACGCACCACTTTACCACACAACACGCCCACTTTACCACACAACACACAAACTTTACTACACAACACGCCCACTTTACCACACAACACGCCCACTTTCCCACACAACACGCCCACTTTACCACACAACACGCAGACTTTACCACACAACACGCCCACTTTACCACACAACACGCAGACTTTACTACACAACACGCCCACTTTACCACACAACACGCAGACTTTACTACACAACACGCAGACATTACTACACAACACGCAGACTTTACTACACAACACGCAGACTTTACTACACAGTATGCCCACTTTACTACACAACACGCCCACTTTACCACACAACACGCAGACTTTACTACACAACACGCAGACTTTACTACACAGTATGCCCACTTTACTACACAACACGCCCACTTTACCACACAACACGCAGACTTTACTACACAACACGCAGACTTTACTACACAACATGCCCACTTTACCACACAACACGCAGACTTTACTACACAACACGCAGACATTACTACACAACACGCAGACATTACTACACAACACACAGACTTTACTACACAGTATGCCCACTTTACTACACAACACGCCCACTTTACCACACAACACGCAGACTTTACTACACAACACGCAGACATTACTACACAACACGCAGACATTACTACACAACACACAGACTTTACTACACAGTATGCCCACTTTACCACACAACACGCAGACATTACTACACAACACGCAGACTTTACTACACAACACGCCCACTTTACCACACAACACGCCCACTTTACCACACAACACACAGACATTACTAAAAGACACGGAGACTTTACTACACAACACGCCCACTTTACCACACAACACGCAGACTTTACTACACAACACGCCCACTTTACCACACAACACGCAGACTTTACGACACAACACGCAGACATTACTACACAACACGCAGACTTTACTACACAACACGCCCACTTTACCACACAACATGCAGACTTTACTACACAACACGCACCACTTTACCACACAACACGCCCACTTTACCACACAACACGCCCACTTTACCACACAACACACAGACTTTACTACACAACACGCCCACTTTACCACACAACACGCCCACTTTCCCACACAACACGCCCACTTTACCACACAACACGCAGACTTTACTACACAACACGCCCACTTTACCACACAACACGCAGACTTTACTACACAACACGCAGACATTACTACACAACACGCAGACTTTACTACACAGCATGCCCACTTTACTACACAACACGCCCACTTTACCACACAACACGCAGACTTTACTACACAACACGCCCACTTTACCACACAACACGTCCACTTTACCACACAACACGCAGACTTTACTACACAACAAACAGACATTACTACAAGACACGGAGACTTTACTACACAACACGCAGACTTTACTACACAACACGTCCACTTTACCACACAACACGCCCACTTTACCACACAACACGCAGACATTACTACACAACACGCAGACTTTACTACACAACACGCCCACTTTACCACACAACATGCAGACTTTACTACACAACACGCACCACTTTACCACACAACACGCCCACTTTACCACACAACACACAAACTTTACTACACAACACGCCCACTTTACCACACAACACGCCCACTTTCCCACACAACACGCCCACTTTACCACACAACACGCAGACTTTACCACACAACACGCCCACTTTACCACACAACACGCAGACTTTACTACACAACACGCCCACTTTACCACACAACACGCAGACTTTACTACACAACACGCAGACATTACTACACAACACGCAGACTTTACTACACAACACGCAGACTTTACTACACAGTATGCCCACTTTACTACACAACACGCCCACTTTACCACACAACACGCAGACTTTACTACACAACACGCAGACTTTACTACACAGTATGCCCACTTTACTACACAACACGCCCACTTTACCACACAACACGCAGACTTTACTACACAACACGCAGACTTTACTACACAACATGCCCACTTTACCACACAACACGCAGACTTTACTACACAACACGCAGACATTACTACACAACACGCAGACATTACTACACAACACACAGACTTTACTACACAGTATGCCCACTTTACTACACAACACGCCCACTTTACCACACAACACGCAGACTTTACTACACAACACGCAGACATTACTACACAACACGCAGACATTACTACACAACACACAGACTTTACTACACAGTATGCCCACTTTACCACACAACACGCAGACATTACTACACAACACGCAGACTTTACTACACAACACGCCCACTTTACCACACAACACGCCCACTTTACCACACAACACACAGACATTACTAAAAGACACGGAGACTTTACTACACAACACGCCCACTTTACCACACAACACGAAGACTTTACTACACAACACGCCCACTTTACCACACAACACGCAGACTTTACGACACAACACGCAGACATTACTACACAACACGCAGACTTTACTACACAACACGCCCACTTTACCACACAACATGCAGACTTTACTACACAACACGCACCACTTTACCACACAACACGCCCACTTTACCACACAACACACAGACTTTACTACACAACACGCCCACTTTACCACACAACACGCCCACTTTCCCACACAACACGCCCACTTTACCACACAACACGCAGACTTTACTACACAACACGCCCACTTTACCACACAACACGCAGACTTTACTACACAACACGCAGACATTACTACACAACACGCAGACTTTACTACACAGCATGCCCACTTTACTACACAACACGCCCACTTTACCACACAACACGCAGACTTTACTACACAACACGCCCACTTTACCACACAACACGTCCACTTTACCACACAACACGCAGACTTTACTACACAACAAACAGACATTACTACAAGACACGGAGACTTTACTACACAACACGCAGACTTTACTACACAACACGTCCACTTTACCACACAACACGCCCACTTTACCACACAACACGCAGACATTACTACACAACACGCCCACTTTACCACACAACACGCAGACATTACTACACAACACGCCCACTTTACTACACGACACGCCCACTTTACCACACAACACGGCGACTTTACTACACAACACGCCCACTTTACCACACAACACGCCCACTTTACCACACAACACGCAGACTTTACTACACAACACGCCCACTTTACCACACAACATGCAGACTTTACTACACAACACGCACCACTTTACCACACAACACGCCCACTTTACCACACAACACACAGACTTTACTACACAACACGCCCACTTTACCACACAACACGCAGACTTTACTACACAACACGCAGACTTTACTACACAGCATGCCCACTTTACTACACAACACGCCCACTTTACCACACAACACGCAGACTTTACTACACAACACGCCCACTTTACCACACAACACGCCCACTTTACCACACAACACGCAGACTTTACTACACAACACGCCCACTTTACCACACAACACGCCCACTTTACCACACAACACGCAGACTTTACTACACAACAGACATTACTACAAGACACGGAGACTTTACTACACAACACGCAGACTTTACTACACAACACGCAGACTTTACCACACAACACGCCCACTTTACCACACAACACGCCCACTTTACCACACAACACGCAGACATTACTACACAACACGCAGACTTTACTACACAACACGCCCACTTTACTACACGACACGCCCACTTTACCACACAACACGGCGACTTTACTACACAACACGCCCACTTTACCACGCAACACGCCCACTTTACCACACAACACGCAGACTTTACTACACAACACGCAGACATTACCACACAACACGCAGACTTTACTACACAACACGCCCACTTTACCACACAACACGCCCACTTTCCCACACAACACGCCCACTTTACCACACAACACGCAGACTTTACTACACAACACGCCCACTTTACCACACAACACGCAGACTTTACTACACAACACGCACATTACTACACAACACGCAGACTTTACTACACAGCATGCCCACTTTACTACACAACACGCCCACTTTCCCACACAACACGCCCACTTTACCACACAACACGCAGACTTTACTACACAACACGCCCACTTTACCACACAACACGCCCACTTTACCACACAACACGCACACTTTACTACACAACACGCCCACTTTACCACACAACACACAGACTTTACCACACAACACGCCCACTTTACCACACAACACGCCCACTTTACCACACAACACGCAGACATTACTACACAACACGCAGACTTTACTACACAACACGCCCACTTTACTACACGACACGCCCACTTTACCACACAACACGGCGACTTTACTACACAACACGCCCACTTTACCACGCAACACGCCCACTTTACTACACAACACGCAGACTTTACTACACAACACGCAGACATTACCACACAACACGCAGACTTTACTACACAACACGCCCACTTTACCACACAACACGCCCACTTTCCCACACAACACGCCCACTTTACCACACAACACGCAGACTTTACTACACAACACGCCCACTTTACCACAAAACACGCAGACTTTACTACACAACACGCACATTACTACACAACACGCAGACTTTACTACACAGCATGCCCACTTTACTACACAACACGCCCACTTTCCCACACAACACGCCCACTTTACCACACAACACGCAGACTTTACTACACAACACGCCCACTTTACCACACAACACGCCCACTTTACCACACAACACGCAGACTTTACTACACAACACGCCCACTTTACCACACAACACGCCCACTTTACCACACAACACGCACACTTTACTACACAACAAACAGACATTACTACAAGACACGGAGACTTTACTACACAACACGCAGACTTTACTACACAACACGCAGACTTTACTACACAACACGCCCACTTTACCACACAACACGCAGACATTACTACACAACACGCAGACTTTACTACACAACACGCCCACTTTACTACACGACACGCCCACTTTACCACACAACACGGCGACTTTACTAAACGACACGCCCACTTTACCACACAACACGCCCACTTTACCACGCAACACGCCCACTTTACCACACAACATGCAGACTTTACTACACAACACGCAGACTTTACTACACAACACGCAGACTTTACTACAAAACATTCCCACTTTACTACACAACACGCCCACTTTACTACACAACACGCAGACATTACTACACAACACGCAGACTTTACTACACAATTCAATTCAATTCAATTCAATTTTTATTTATATAGCGCCAAATCACAACAAAAGTTATCTCAGGGCACTTTACACATCGAGCAGGTCGAGACCGTACTCATTTACAGAGACCCAACAATTCCCCCCATGAGCAAGCACTTGGCGACAGCGGCAAGGAAAAACTCCCCTTTAACGGGAAGAAACCTCAAGCAGAACCGGGCTCTAGGTGGGCGGCCATCTGCCTTGACCGGTTGGGTTTACAGAGAAAGAAGGAGGGAGGGGGACGGGGGAAGGGGAGAGGGTGGTGGGGTGGGGAGAGACACAGAGAAGTATAATAACAACAAAAACAATAACCATAACAGCAGTAATGTACGTAGAGCTATGACTTTATAATAGCAGCAATAATGTCAGTAGCAGAAATAGAAATAGAAGCAGGACATCCACAGGACCACGCCACAGTCCCCACAGCCGTGGCCCACCATTCAGGCGCTGGATCTTCCTGTGAGATGAGAGAGCACAGAGACTCCGGGGAAGAAGTCAAGTTAGTAACATGCATTAATGGTACGTGAAGCATTGAAATGGAGAGGAGGAGGAGGAGGAGAGAGGAGAGAGGAGCTCAGTGCATCATGGGAAGTCCCCCGGCAGTCTAGTCCTATAGCAGCATAACTGGGGGCCGGTCCAAGGCGAGCCTGGCCGGCCCTAACTATAAGCTTTATCAAAAAGGAAAGTTTTAAGCCTACTCTTAAACGTAGAGAGGTTGTCTGCCCCCCGGACTGAATCTGGAAGATGGTTCCACAGGAGAGGAGCCTGATAGCTGAAGGCTCTGCCTCCCATTCTACTTTTAGTTATTCTAGGAACCACAAGTAAGTCTGCATTTTGGGAGCGCAGTGCTCTAGTGGGGTAATAAGGTACTATGAGCTCTTTAACATATAGAGGCGCCTGACCATTAAGAGCTTTATAAGTAAGGAGAAGTATTTTAAATTCTATTCTGGATTTTACCGGAAGCCAATGTAGCGAAGCTAAAATAGGAGAAATATGATCTCTTTTCCTAGTTTTTGTTAGTACACGTGCAGCTGCATTCTGGACCAGCTGGAGAGTCTTTAGAGACTTGTTAGGGCAGCCTGATAATAAGGAATTACAATAATCCAACCTAGAAGTAACAAATGCATGGACTAGTTTTTCTGCATCTTTTTGAGGCAGGATGTGCCTGATTTTTGCTATATTACGTAGGTGAAAAAAAGCCAGTCCTTGAAATTTGTTTTATATGATGGCTGAAGGACATATCCTGGTCAAAGATAACTCCCAGATTCCTTACGGTGGAGCTGGAGGCCAAGGTAATGCCATCCAGAGTAGCTATGTCATTAGATAATGTGTTTCTAAGGTGTTGAGGGCCAAACACAATAACTTCAGTTTTGTCTGAGTTCAGTAGCAGAAAATTGGCAGTCATCCAGGTCTTTATGTCCTTAAGGCACACTTGAAGTTTAGTTAACTGATTTAATTCATCTGGCTTCATTGATAAATATAATTGGGTATCATCAGCGTAACAATGAAAATTTATGGAGTGTTTCCGAATAATATTACCTAAAGGAATCATATATAAGGTGAACAGTATTGGTCCAAGCACAGAACCTTGTGGAACTCCGTGTCTAACTTTTGCGTGGATGGAGGATTCATTGTTAACATGTACAAACTGAAGTCGATCTGAAAAATAGGATTTAAACCAGCTTAATGCAGTTCCTTTAATACCAATTAAATGTTCCAGTCTCTGTAACAGGATGTGATGGTCAATGGTGTCGAATGCAGCACTAAGATCTAACAAGACAAGTACAGAAGGAAGTCCTTTGTTAGGAGGTCATTCGTAACTTTCACCGATGCTGTCTCTGTGCTATGGTGCGCTCTAACACCTGACTGAAAATCCTCAAATAAACTATTGTTATGTAGGAAGTCACATAACTGATTGGCAACTGCTTTCTCGAGGATCTTAGAGAGAAAGGGAAGGTTAGATATGGGTCTGTAGTTGGCTAAAACGGCTGAATCCAGTGTAGGCTTCTTAAGAAGAGGTTTAATTACAGCTACTTTAAAGGACTGTGGTACATAGCCTGTTACTAGAGACAGATTGATCATATCCAGTAAAGAAGTGCTAACTAAGGGTAAGACTTCCTTAAGCAGCCTAGTTGGGATGGGGTCCAAGAGACAGGATGATGGTTTAGAGGACGAAATCATTAGAAATTAATTCACAAAGGTCGATTGGAGAGAAACAGTCTAAATATATATCGGGTTTAGCAGCTGTTTCTAAGGTTCCTGAATTGGAGGGTGAATCAGTGCCTGTTGAGGGCAGGAGGTGATGAATTTTGTCTCTAATAGTTAGAATTTTGTCATTAAAGAAGCTCAAAAAGTCATTACTACTGAGAGCTATAGGAATACATGGATCAATAGAGTTATGACTCTTTGTCAGTCTGGCCAAAGTGCTGAAAAGGAACCGAGGGCTGTTTTTATCCTCCTCTATTAATGATGAGTAATAGGCAGCTCTGGCATTACAGAGGGCCTTCCTATATGTTTTAAGACTATCTTGCCAGACTAAACGAGATTCTTCCAGTTTGGTGGAACGCCAAATCCTTTCAAAATTTCGCAATGTTTGCTTTAATTTACGGGTTTGGGAGTTATACCATGGAGCTAGCTTCTTATGTTTTATTATCTTCCTTTTTAAAGGAGCGATAGAGTCGAGTGTTGTTCGCATGGAGCTTGCGGTACTATCAACAAGATTATCAGTTTCAGAGGAACTAAAGTTAGCATAAGACTCCTTTGTAGTATTGAGACATGGCACTGAATTTAGTACTAGTGGGATCGCTTCTTTAAATTTAGCTACAGCACTATCAGAAAGACATCTAGTAAAGATGTTTTTGTCTAATGGCGTGTAGTCTATTAATAGGAATTCAAAAGTTATTAAGTAATGGTCAGATAAAATAGGATTTTGTGGAAAAACTATTAGATGATCAATTTCAATGCCATAAGTCAGAACAAGGTCGAGGGTGTGGTTAAGACAGTGCGTAGGTTTATTTACACTCTGAGAGAAGCCAATTGAGTCTAATAATGAGATAAACGCAGTGCTAAGACTATCAATATCGACGTCCACATGGATATTAAAGTCACCTACTATAATTACTTTATCTGTACTAAGGACTAAGTTTGATAAAAACTCTGAGAATTCAGATAAAAATTCAGAGTACGGGCCAGGAGGGCGGTACACTATAACAAATAGAATTGGCTGTAAAGTTTTCCAGGTTGGGTGTGAAAGACTAAGAACGAGGCTTTCGAATGAGTTATAATTAAGTTTAGGTCGAGGGTTGATTATTAGGCTTGAGTTAAAAATGGCTGCAACTCCACCTCCTCGGCCGGTGTCTCGAAGAATGTGAGTATTAATATGACTTGGAGGAGTGGATTCGTTTAGACTAACATGTTCTTCATGACACAGCCAGGTTTCAGTAAGACAAAATAGATCGATATGATAATCTGAGATTAGGTCGTTTACTAATACAGCTTTGGAAGACAGAGATCTAATGTTTAAGAGTCCACATTTAATTCTCCTATTTTGTTGCACTGTGACAGTGGTGGTGTTAATTTCTATTAGATTTTTATGAAAGAATCCTCTTCTGTTTACTTTAGAGTTAATTGATTTAAATGATTTGAGAGGTCGGGGGACAGACACCGTTTCTATGTAGTATTGGGTGGGTAACTGCTCTAATGGAAGCACAGAGAAGCGTGTAGGACTGCAGCTCTGCTTCCTGGTCTCAACTCTGGGTTGTCATGGTTTTGGTCTAATAAACTCAGCCATATTTCTAGATATGAGAGCTGCTCCATCCAAAGTGGGATGTATGCCGTCTCTCCTAATCAGACCAGGTCTTCCCCAAAAAGTCCGCCAATTGTCTATGAAGCCCACATCGTTTTCTGGACACCACCTCGACAACCAGCGGTTGAATGATGACATGCGGCTATACATGTCATCACTGGTCAGATTTGGCAGGGGCCCAGAGAAAACTACGGAGTCCGACATAGTCTTTGCATATGTACACACTGACTCAACATTAATTTTGGTGACCTCCGATTGGCGTAATCGACAGTCATTAACGCCGACATGGATAACAATCTTACCATATTTACGATTATCTTTAGCCAGCAGTTTTAAATTAGATTCTATGTCGCCCGCTCTGGCCCCAGGAATGCATTTGACTATGGTTGCTGGTGTCGCTAACTTCACGTTTCTCACTATGGAGCTACCAATAACCAGAGTTGGTTTCTCAGCGGGTGTGTCACTGAGTGGGGAGAACCTGTTGGAAACGTGAACTGGTTGGAGGTGAACCGCGGGCTTCTGCTTAGGACTATGCTTCCTTCGGACAGTCACCCAGCCGCCCTGGCTTCCCGGCTGCTCAGGAACCACCGGGGGAGTAGGAGCTATGCTAGGAGCTATGCTAGGTCGGCCCGCACCGGCTACTGGGGGCTGGCTAACAATAGTTACTGATTTGTTTTCCATGGTGCGGAGCCGCGCTTCCAATTCACTAAGCCTCGCCTCCACCACTGCAAATAAACTACATTTATTACATTTACTATTGTCACTAAAGGAGGCGGAGGAATAGCTAAACATATGACACACCGAGCAAGAGAGAGCGGGAGAGTGGGAGGGAGAGAGAGAAGCCATCGTTAACTGTTTAGCTATGTTAGCTGCTAAGCTAAAACAGCAGAGCAAAAACAACTACCTGCTACGGGATTAGCAAGAGAAGTCGCTAAACGAAGGAGAGAGCTAGGAGTGCTTGTGCAGAACTAGCGTGCGTTTAAATATACTGCAGGTATTTTATCTACAGTGATGAAGAATAAAGCAAAGTTTAGCTAAGCTGAGGGCAGCAAAACATTATCGGTAAACACAGTCAACAACCGGAAGTGACACAATACGCTTACCGTAGCACGTCAGCACGTCAGCACCAGCAGAATCCCCTTTGACCGGAGAAACCGGTCAAAACATTCCCACTTTACTACACAACACGCCCACTTTACCACACAACACGCAGACTTTACTACACAACACACCGCCTTTACTACACGACACGCCCACTTTACCACACAACACGGCGACTTTACTACACAACACGCCCACTTTACTACACAACACGCAGACTTTACTACACAACACGCAGACTTTACTACACAACACGCCCACTTTACTACACAACACGCAGACTTTACTACACAACACGCAGACTTTACTACACAACACGCCCACTTTACCACACAACACGCAGACGTTACTACACAACACGCCCACTTTACCACACAACACGCAGACTTTACTACACAACACGCAGACTTTACTGCACAACACGCCCACTTTACCACACAACACGTCCACTTCACTACACAACACGCAGACATTACTACACAACACGCAGACATTACTACACAACACGCAGACTTTACTACACAACACGCCCACTTTACTATACGACACGCCCACTTTACTACACAACACGCAGACTTTACCACACAACACGCCCACTTTACCGCACAACACGCAGACTTTACCACACAACACGCCCACTTTACCACACAACACGCCCACTTTACCACACAACACGCCCACTTTACTACACAACACACCGCCTTTACTACACGACACGCCCACTTTACCACACAACACGGCGACTTTACTACACAACACGCCCACTTTACCACACAACACGCCCACTTTACTACACAACACGCAGACTTTACTACACAACACGCAGACTTTACTACACAACACGCCCACTTTACCACACAACACGCAGACGTTACTACACAACACGCCCACTTTACCACACAACACGCAGACTTTACTACACAACACGCAGACTTTACTACACAACACGCCCACTTTACCACACAACACGCCCACTTTACCACACAACACGCCCACTTTACCACACAACACGCAGACTTTACTACACAACACGCCCACTTTACCACACAACACGCCCACTTTACCACACGACACGCCCACTTTACCACACAACATGCCCACTTTACCACACAACACGCAGACTTTACTACACAACACGCCCACTTTACTACACAACACGCCCACTTTACCACACAACACGCAGACTTTACTACACAACACGCAGACATTACTACACAACACGCAGACTTTACTACACAATTCAATTCAATTCAATTCAATTTTTATTTATATAGCGCCAAATCACAACAAAAGTTATCTCAGGGCACTTTACACATCGAGCAGGTCGAGACCGTACTCATTTACAGAGACCCAACAATTCCCCCCATGAGCAAGCACTTGGCGACAGCGGCAAGGAAAAACTCCCCTTTAACGGGAAGAAACCTCAAGCAGAACCGGGCTCTAGGTGGGCGGCCATCTGCCTTGACCGGTTGGGTTTACAGAGAAAGAAGGAGGGAGGGGGACGGGGGAAGGGGAGAGGGGGGTGGGGTGGGGAGAGACACAGAGAAGTATAATAACAACAAAAACAATAACCATAACAGCAGTAATGTACGTAGAGCTATGACTTTATAATAGCAGCAATAATGTCAGTAGCAGAAATAGAAATAGAAGCAGGACATCCACAGGACCACGCCACAGTCCCCACAGCCGTGGCCCACCATTCAGGCGCTGGATCTTCCTGTGAGATGAGAGAGCACAGAGACTCCGGGGAAGAAGTCAAGTTAGTAACATGCATTAATGGTACGTGAAGCATTGAAATGGAGAGGAGGAGGAGGAGGAGAGAGGAGAGAGGAGCTCAGTGCGTCATGGGAAGTCCCCCGGCAGTCTAGTCCTATAGCAGCATAACTGGGGGCCGGTCCAAGGCGAGCCTGGCCGGCCCTAACTATAAGCTTTATCAAAAAGGAAAGTTTTAAGCCTACTCTTAAACGTAGAGAGGTTGTCTGCCCCCCGGACTGAATCTGGAAGATGGTTCCACAGGAGAGGAGCCTGATAGCTGAAGGCTCTGCCTCCCATTCTACTTTTAGTTATTCTAGGAACCACAAGTAAGTCTGCATTTTGGGAGCGCAGTGCTCTAGTGGGGTAATAAGGTACTATGAGCTCTTTAACATATAGAGGCGCCTGACCATTAAGAGCTTTATAAGTAAGGAGAAGTATTTTAAATTCTATTCTGGATTTTACCGGAAGCCAATGTAGCGAAGCTAAAATAGGAGAAATATGATCTCTTTTCCTAGTTTTTGTTAGTACACGTGCAGCTGCATTCTGGACCAGCTGGAGAGTCTTTAGAGACTTGTTAGGGCAGCCTGATAATAAGGAATTACAATAATCCAACCTAGAAGTAACAAATGCATGGACTAGTTTTTCTGCATCTTTTTGAGGCAGGATGTGCCTGATTTTTGCTATATTACGTAGGTGAAAAAAAGCCAGTCCTTGAAATTTGTTTTATATGATGGCTGAAGGACATATCCTGGTCAAAGATAACTCCCAGATTCCTTACGGTGGAGCTGGAGGCCAAGGTAATGCCATCCAGAGTAGCTATGTCATTAGATAATGTGTTTCTAAGGTGTTGAGGGCCAAACACAATAACTTCAGTTTTGTCTGAGTTCAGTAGCAGAAAATTGGCAGTCATCCAGGTCTTTATGTCCTTAAGGCACACTTGAAGTTTAGTTAACTGATTTAATTCATCTGGCTTCATTGATAAATATAATTGGGTATCATCAGCGTAACAATGAAAATTTATGGAGTGTTTCCGAATAATATTACCTAAAGGAATCATATATAAGGTGAACAGTATTGGTCCAAGCACAGAACCTTGTGGAACTCCGTGTCTAACTTTTGCGTGGATGGAGGATTCATTGTTAACATGTACAAACTGAAGTCGATCTGAAAAATAGGATTTAAACCAGCTTAATGCAGTTCCTTTAATACCAATTAAATGTTCCAGTCTCTGTAACAGGATGTGATGGTCAATGGTGTCGAATGCAGCACTAAGATCTAACAAGACAAGTACAGAAGGAAGTCCTTTGTTAGGAGGTCATTCGTAACTTTCACCGATGCTGTCTCTGTGCTATGGTGCGCTCTAACACCTGACTGAAAATCCTCAAATAAACTATTGTTATGTAGGAAGTCACATAACTGATTGGCAACTGCTTTCTCGAGGATCTTAGAGAGAAAGGGAAGGTTAGATATGGGTCTGTAGTTGGCTAAAACGGCTGAATCCAGTGTAGGCTTCTTAAGAAGAGGTTTAATTACAGCTACTTTAAAGGACTGTGGTACATAGCCTGTTACTAGAGACAGATTGATCATATCCAGTAAAGAAGTGCTAACTAAGGGTAAGACTTCCTTAAGCAGCCTAGTTGGGATGGGGTCCAAGAGACAGGATGATGGTTTAGAGGACGAAATCATTAGAAATTAATTCACAAAGGTCGATTGGAGAGAAACAGTCTAAATATATATCGGGTTTAGCAGCTGTTTCTAAGGTTCCTGAATTGGAGGGTGAATCAGTGCCTGTTGAGGGCAGGAGGTGATGAATTTTGTCTCTAATAGTTAGAATTTTGTCATTAAAGAAGCTCAAAAAGTCATTACTACTGAGAGCTATAGGAATACATGGATCAATAGAGTTATGACTCTTTGTCAGTCTGGCCAAAGTGCTGAAAAGGAACCGAGGGCTGTTTTTATCCTCCTCTATTAATGATGAGTAATAGGCAGCTCTGGCATTACAGAGGGCCTTCCTATATGTTTTAAGACTATCTTGCCAGACTAAACGAGATTCTTCCAGTTTGGTGGAACGCCAAATCCTTTCAAAATTTCGCAATGTTTGCTTTAATTTACGGGTTTGGGAGTTATACCATGGAGCTAGCTTCTTATGTTTTATTATCTTCCTTTTTAAAGGAGCGATAGAGTCGAGTGTTGTTCGCATGGAGCTTGCGGTACTATCAACAAGATTATCAGTTTCAGAGGAACTAAAGTTAGCATAAGACTCCTTTGTAGTATTGAGACATGGCACTGAATTTAGTACTAGTGGGATCGCTTCTTTAAATTTAGCTACAGCACTATCAGAAAGACATCTAGTAAAGATGTTTTTGTCTAATGGCGTGTAGTCTATTAATAGGAATTCAAAAGTTATTAAGTAATGGTCAGATAAAATAGGATTTTGTGGAAAAACTATTAGATGATCAATTTCAATGCCATAAGTCAGAACAAGGTCGAGGGTGTGGTTAAGACAGTGCGTAGGTTTATTTACACTCTGAGAGAAGCCAATTGAGTCTAATAATGAGATAAACGCAGTGCTAAGACTATCAATATCGACGTCCACATGGATATTAAAGTCACCTACTATAATTACTTTATCTGTACTAAGGACTAAGTTTGATAAAAACTCTGAGAATTCAGATAAAAATTCAGAGTACGGGCCAGGAGGGCGGTACACTATAACAAATAGAATTGGCTGTAAAGTTTTCCAGGTTGGGTGTGAAAGACTAAGAACGAGGCTTTCGAATGAGTTATAATTAAGTTTAGGTCGAGGGTTGATTATTAGGCTTGAGTTAAAAATGGCTGCAACTCCACCTCCTCGGCCGGTGTCTCGAGGAATGTGAGTATTAATATGACTTGGAGGAGTGGATTCGTTTAGACTAACATGTTCTTCATGACACAGCCAGGTTTCAGTAAGACAAAATAGATCGATATGATAATCTGAGATTAGGTCGTTTACTAATACAGCTTTGGAAGACAGAGATCTAATGTTTAAGAGTCCACATTTAATTCTCCTATTTTGTTGCACTGTGACAGTGGTGGTGTTAATTTCTATTAGATTTTTATGAAAGAATCCTCTTCTGTTTACTTTAGAGTTAATTGATTTAAATGATTTGAGAGGTCGGGGGACAGACACCGTTTCTATGTAGTATTGGGTGGGTAACTGCTCTAATGGAAGCGCAGAGAAGCGTGTAGGACTGCAGCTCTGCTTCCTGGTCTCAACTCTGGGTTGTCATGGTTTTGGTCTAATAAACTCAGCCATATTTCTAGATATGAGAGCTGCTCCATCCAAAGTGGGATGTATGCCGTCTCTCCTAATCAGACCAGGTCTTCCCCAAAAAGTCCGCCAATTGTCTATGAAGCCCACATCGTTTTCTGGACACCACCTCGACAACCAGCGGTTGAATGATGACATGCGGCTATACATGTCATCACTGGTCAGATTTGGCAGGGGCCCAGAGAAAACTACGGAGTCCGACATAGTCTTTGCATATGTACACACTGACTCAACATTAATTTTGGTGACCTCCGATTGGCGTAATCGACAGTCATTAACGCCGACATGGATAACAATCTTACCATATTTACGATTATCTTTAGCCAGCAGTTTTAAATTAGATTCTATGTCGCCCGCTCTGGCCCCAGGAATGCATTTGACTATGGTTGCTGGTGTCGCTAACTTCACGTTTCTCACTATGGAGCTACCAATAACCAGAGTTGGTTTCTCAGCGGGTGTGTCACTGAGTGGGGAGAACCTGTTGGAAACGTGAACTGGTTGGAGGTGAACCGCGGGCTTCTGCTTAGGACTATGCTTCCTTCGGACAGTCACCCAGCCGCCCTGGCTTCCCGGCTGCTCAGGAACCACCGGGGGAGTAGGAGCTATGCTAGGAGCTATGCTAGGTCGGCCCGCACCGGCTACTGGGGGCTGGCTAACAATAGTTACTGATTTGTTTTCCATGGTGCGGAGCCGCGCTTCCAATTCACTAAGCCTCGCCTCCACCACTGCAAATAAACTACATTTATTACATTTACTATTGTCACTAAAGGAGGCGGAGGAATAGCTAAACATATGACACACCGAGCAAGAGAGAGCGGGAGAGTGGGAGGGAGAGAGAGAAGCCATCGTTAACTGTTTAGCTATGTTAGCTGCTAAGCTAAAACAGCAGAGCAAAAACAACTACCTGCTACGGGATTAGCAAGAGAAGTCGCTAAACGAAGGAGAGAGCTAGGAGTGCTTGTGCAGAACTAGCGTGCGTTTAAATATACTGCAGGTATTTTATCTACAGTGATGAAGAATAAAGCAAAGTTTAGCTAAGCTGAGGGCAGCAAAACATTATCGGTAAACACAGTCAACAACCGGAAGTGACACAATACGCTTACCGTAGCACGTCAGCACGTCAGCACCAGCAGAATCCCCTTTGACCGGAGAAACCGGTCAAAACATTCCCACTTTACTACACAACACGCCCACTTTACCACACAACACGCAGACTTTACTACACAACACACCGCCTTTACTACACGACACGCCCACTTTACCACACAACACGGCGACTTTACTACACAACACGCCCACTTTACTACACAACACGCAGACTTTACTACACAACACGCAGACTTTACTACACAACACGCCCACTTTACTACACAACACGCAGACTTTACTACACAACACGCAGACTTTACTACACAACACGCCCACTTTACCACACAACACGCAGACTTTACTACACAACACGCAGACTTTACTACACAACACGCAGACTTTACTACACAACACGCAGACTTTACTACACAACACGCCCACTTTACCACACAACACGTCCACTTCACTACACAACACGCAGACATTACTACACAACACGCAGACTTTACTACACAACACGCCCACTTTACCACACAACACGTCCACTTCACTACACAACACGCAGACATTACTACACAACACGCAGACATTACTACACAACACGCAGACTTTACTACACAACACGCCCACTTTACTATACGACACGCCCACTTTACTACACAACACGCAGACTTTACCACACAACACGCCCACTTTACCGCACAACACGCAGACTTTACCACACAACACGCCCACTTTACCACACAACACGCCCACTTTACTACACAACACACCGCCTTTACTACACGACACGCCCACTTTACCACACAACACGGCGACTTTACTACACAACACGCCCACTTTACCACACAACACGCCCACTTTACTACACAACACGCAGACTTTACTACACAACACGCAGACTTTACTACACAACACGCCCACTTTACCACACAACACGCAGACGTTACTACACAACACGCCCACTTTACCACACAACACGCAGACTTTACTACACAACACGCAGACTTTACTACACAACACGCCCACTTTACCACACAACACGCCCACTTTACCACACAACACGCCCACTTTACCACACAACACGCAGACTTTACTACACAACACGCCCACTTTACCACACAACACGCCCACTTTACCACACGACACGCCCACTTTACCACACAACATGCCCACTTTACCACACAACACGCAGACTTTACTACACAACACGCCCACTTTACTAAACAACACGCCCACTTTACCACACAACACGCAGACTTTACTACACAACACACCGACTTTACTACACGACACGCCCACTTTACCACACAACACACCGACTTTACTACACGACACGCCCACTTTACCACACAACACGCAGACTTTACTACAAAACATTCCCACTTTACTACACAAAACGCCCACTTTACCACACAACACGCCCACTTTACCACACAACACGCAGACTTTACTACACAACACGCCCACTTTACCACACAACACGCCCACTTTACCACACAACACGCAGACTTTACTACACAACACGCCCATTTTACTACACAACACTCCCACTTTACCACACAACACGCAGACTTTACTACACGACACGCCCACTTTACCACACAACACGCAGACTTTACTACAAAACATTCCCACTTTACTACACAAAACGCCCACTTTACCACACAACACGCCCACTTTACCACACAACACGCAGACTTTACTACACAACACGCCCATTTTACTACACAACACGCCCACTTTACCACACAACACACCGACTTTACTACACGACACGCCCACTTTACCACACAACACGCCCACTTTACGACGCAACACGCAGACTTTACTACACAACACGCCCACTTTACCACACAACACGCCCACTTTACCACACAACACGCAGACTTTACTACACAACACGCCCATTTTACCACACAACACGGCGACTTTACTACACAACACGCCGACTTTACCACACACGCCCACTTTACCACACAACACGCCCACTTTACCGCACAACACGCATACTTTACTACACAACACACAGACTTTACCACACAACACGCCGACTTTACTACACAACACGCCCACTTTACCACACAACATGCCCACTTTACCACACAACACGCCCACTTTACCACACAACACGTCCACTTTACTACACAACACGTAGACTTTACTACACAACACGCAGACCTTACTACACAACACGCAGACCTTACTACACAACACGCAGACTTTACTACACAACACGTAGACTTTACTACACAACACGCAGACCTTACTACACAACACGCAGACTTTACTACACAACACGCAGACCTTACTACACAACACGCAGACTTTACTACACAACACGTAGACTTTACTACACAACACGCAGACTTTACTACACAACACGTAGACTTTACTACACAACACGCAGACTTTACTACACAACACGCCCACTTTACCACACAACACGCCCACTTTACCACACAACACGCAGACTTTACTACACAACACGCCCATTTTACCACACAACACGGCGACTTTACTACACAACACGCCGACTTTACCACACACGCCCACTTTACCACACAACACGCCCACTTTACCGCACAACACGCAGACTTTACTACACAACACACAGACTTTACCACACAACACGCCGACTTTACTACACAACACGCCCACTTTACCACACAACATGCCCACTTTACCACACAACACGCCCACTTTACCACACAACACGTCCACTTTACTACACAACACGTAGACTTTACTACACAACACGCAGACCTTACTACACAACACGCAGACCTTACTACACAACACGCAGACTTTACTACACAACACGTAGACTTTACTACACAACACGCAGACCTTACTACACAACACGCAGACTTTACTACACAACACGCAGACCTTACTACACAACACGCAGACTTTACTACACAACACGTAGACTTTACTACACAACACGTAGACTTTACTACACAACACGCAGACTTTACTACACAACACGTAGACTTTACTACACAACACGCAGACTTTACTACACAACACGCAGACTTTACTACACAACACGTAGACTTTACTACACAACACGCAGACTTAACTACACAACACGCCCACTTTACTACACAACACGGCCACTTTACTACACAACACGCAGACTTTACTACACAACACGCAGACTTTACTACACAACACGCCCACTTTACTACACAACACGCCCACTTTACTATACAACACGCAGACTTTACTACACAACACGCTCACTTTACTACATGACACTACAAACCCTAACCCTTCCAACTTTAATATGTAGGTATAGCATTGCCTTTTTGCTTTACGTATAATTTCTCTAACCTTTGCTTGTGCTTGCTGCTATTTAATTAAGTTCTGTAAATTATGAATTCTTCTTAATATCCTGAGAGCTTTATTCCTCTCACTACTTTACACTCATCTGCCTTTTGCTTCATCCTTTATTTACTTGTACACTGATTAGCAACTTATGGTAAATCTCCTCGATATCTTTATTTAAGCCAACTTCCCCAACATTTCCCCTTTTTTTTTTGTTTGTAGTAACACAACACTGGAAAATGATCTACTACTCTCCATTATGACCCAGTTCGTTCTCCATCATGACCCAGTTCAGTCTCCATTATGACCCAGTTCGGTCTCCATTAGATAAAGTTTGTCTTTCTTTTAATAAAGGGAATGAATTTCACAATAAGGACAACATGGTGTCTGTTCCTGCAGCAACATTTTATTGGAGTCATTAACTTGGAAAGTTTGGTCTTCATCACAAAAGTTCTTTTTAACAAATAAGATAAAAGAAGTTTGATTGATCCACAGATTCTATCAGTGAAACGTTTCTTACAGAAGTTACTGACACAGATGGAAAATGCTCTTTCAGTGAAATTACATATTATTTTGGACTTTAAATTTACACATCAACTGCGGAAAGATGTTAATAATTTTATAGTTGACAACATTTTCTCAGATTTTACTCTTTACTATAGAAATATACTTGGTTGCTATGGTTACAGTGACAGACAATAATGAATTTTTCCTTATTAAAAAGGTGTAAAGTGGTGTTAATACTGACACTGACACCACATCTATAAAAACGTCTGTCATCTGTTGTTTTAAAGGTTGCTGCTAGAAAAGATGAGGGAAGGGACGCTCTGCTGTGATTGGTTGTTATGTCACAGCGAAACAACCATCTTATACTTGGCTGCTGTGATTAGAGTGACAAAGACGATAATGCATTTTTCTTTATTAATCTCATTTTACACATTCACAAATGTAAACTTCAAACAAAAACCCTCAATTCTTTGTATTTATGAAGGAAATGGAACAATGCCTGTCAAAAAACAATCAAAACAATGAATGTATGCAATATTGTTAAAGTTACACTGTGTCTTTATTTCTATTTCATGTATTTATTTTACGTTAGATTTGTTTGGTCTTTGTTGTCTTTTTCTGTTTGAAGATGCTTTTATCTGTTCGCACGTGACTGATGTTTTCTTCTGATACTGTGCAGGTTGACAGTCTGAAATAAAGATAAAAAAAACGTTGTTTCTGTATTGACGTCAGCAGACGTGGGGGGGTGGGGGGGGCTGTGGGGGGCGGGGTGCGGCTCGCGCTGATAAAAGCTCCTCGTGTCAGTCTGCACGGTGAGGATCTCGGGACGACGTCATGGACGGACTACAGGTGAGTACTGACTGTTACCTGTTATTGCAGCTCGTTAGCATGTTTTTAGCATGTTGTTAGCAGACAGTGGTGCGTTCAGGTCCACTCAGACAGAACTGAATCTGGTTTAAAGAGTTTCTGACGTCCAGAGGTGAAGTACTCAGATACTTTACTGCAGTAAAAGTACATAAGTATTATGAGCTCCATGTAGTTAAAGTGTTGCAGTAAAAGTACATAAGTATTATGAGCTTGATGTAGTTAAAGTATTGCAGTAAAAGTACATAAGTATTATGAGCTTGATGTAGTTAAAGTATTGCAGTAAAAGTACATAAGTATTATGAGCTTGATGTAGTTAAAGTATTGCAGTAAAAGTACATAAGTATTATGAGCTTGATGTAGTTAAAGTATTGCAGTAAAAGTAGTGGTTTGGTCCCTCTGACTGATATATTATTATATATGACATCATTAGATTATTAATACTGAAGCATCAGTGTGTAAGCAGCATGTTACTGTTGTAGCTGCTGGAGGTGGAGCTAGTTTCAACTACTTTATATACAGTTAGCTAGTTTAGTCCAGTGGTTCCCAACCTAGGGGTGGGGCCCCTCCAAAGGGTCAGCAGATAAATCTGAGGGGTCGTGAGATGATTAATGGGAGAGGAAAGAAGAAAAAACAAAGTTCTGATACACAAATCTGTTTTCACTTTTTGGACTTTTTCTCTAATCTTTGATTTTTGCTGAAATATTGGATCATTTGAACATTTATTGAAATGAAACCATGTGAGAAGTTTAGAGGGAAAAATCACTATTTGGTGGAGCTGTTAACAACTCATAGACATCTGAAATGTGACCCCGACTACACACTGCTTTTTGTAAGACGTCAAAAGCCAAAAAGGTTGGAAACCACTGGTTTCATCTTTAACAATGTGTTGTATTTTAAAAGCTTGTTATATTATCCATTGTGTCAAATCTTCATCTGAAAAGTAACTAAAGCTGTCAAATAAATGTAGTGGAGTAGAAAGTACAATATTTCCCTCTGAAATGTAGTGGAGTGGAAGTATAAAGTAGCATCACATGGAAATACTTAAGTAAAGTACAAGTACCTCAAAGCTGTACTTAAGTACAGTACTGAGTAAATGTACTTAGTTACTTTCCAGCACTGCTGTGGTCAACATGTTACTGTAGTCAGTTTATGTGTTGAGGTGAGATGACAGAATGCAGCACGCCTGTATGTGTGTGTATGTAGGGGGCGGGGCTTCCTCAGGTATGCAGACGTGTTTCAGTGATGTGTTTCAGTGGTTTCTGGTTGCTAGGAGACAGAAACAGCTGAAAATGTTTACAGTTTATTTACAATTTAAAGATGCAGACCAGATCTTTATCAGGACCAGGACCAGGACTGATCCAGGACTGATCCAGGACTGATCCAGGACTGATCCAGGACTGATCCAGGACTGATCCAGGACCTGGGCTTCATTTATAACTGCTTGTTTGCTCTAAACAGGGTGTGAAAAGGAACAAGTTTGAATTTATAAAAACAAACTTGATGGGAGAAGGTGCACACCTGTACAGAGACTCTGGTGTACAAACATGTTGGAATCAAAGATCTTAAAGAACTGCAGAACAGAGCAGCAGAACTTTAATGAAGTCTTCTGTCAGTTCCTCAGTTCTTTCTAATTATTGCTGTGTGATGACCTCAGGTCAGATGTTTATTTCACATCTGCATTTATGACAAAGGACAACAAAGGTGAAAGGTCATCTCCTGTGGACAAACAGCAGCATCACATTAATGTTAGCGAGTACTGGAGAGATTTTTACAATAAAACACATAAACACCAACGTTAATAAAAACACAGTGAAATTAATCTAAGACAAATAATATCCAGCCACATTAAACCAGCTCAACTCTCATGTACAGGTTAGTGAGCGGACATTCAGTCCTTTGCTGTTACCGCTCAGTGCAGGTGCACATTTACAACAGCAGGGGCGCAGTTACCCCATTTAACCTTTTAACCATGTGACACACGTGTTCAGTTTTATTCATCTGATTATTTTATGGTGCTCGCCGTTTTCAGCTCTAGGTTTGGATCCTACGCACCTGAACCAGATCTCAGATCAGCTGTTGGACTCTCTGACCTGACAGGTGTCGTGTTTGCTTGCAGGTGATCACGTGTGTGCTGCTGACAGTGACCTCTGACCTCAGGGCTGCTCAGCAGGTGTCTGCAGGCTGTTCCACATGTCCTCCAGGTAACCAGCTGCAGACACATCCTGCGTGGAACCATAGAAGAAGAAACTGACTGTGTGAACTCACATGTTTCACGTATTTCACGTGTTTCACATGTTTCACGTGTTTCACATGTTTCACGTGTTTCACATGTTTCATGTGTTTGACGTGTTTCATGTGTTTTCAGGGTACTATGTGAAGCAGAACTGCAGGATGGAGGCTGACAGGAGGTTTATAGGAGTCCAGTGTAAACGCTGCACGCAGTGTTCAGGTAAACACACAACATATCAGTCCTCTGACATCATCAATGTGAATTGATAATAACGGGGCTCCATCCTGAGGTCAGGGACCAATAACCAAACAGTGAAAACAGTCTCTAAAAGGGTTTTCATCCAAGAATGTGAACATAGATAGAGAATATAGAGAGATATTAACATCACAGGATGAACAGTGAAGGTTTGAACAAGTTATTATCACAGTATGTACACACACAATCACAGAAAACTTCTCTTTAAATACACAACAGAGTTTATTAACATTATCAGTATCCATTACAAATTAATATCACTTCAATTAACAAACATCTGTCATACAACTACAAACTATCAAACAAGCAACAACAAACAAAAGGGGGGGGGGTGTGAGAGAGGAAGGAGGAAGAACAAGATGGCGGACGTGAACCACGTGGGGTTACGTAATGCGGGAGTTCTGATGACGGGCTGACTGCGAGATTTGAACAGATAAATGGTTAAAGGCCTCCGCCAGCTTAACACGTGTCTCTAACAATATAATAACTGGGGAACAAAGCTGAGTGTCTCTGTTGCTTAGCAACTGACTACAGTGTAGTGTGTGTGTGTGTGTGTGGGGGGGGGGGGTTAGTAGAGAGGAGATGGTGGAGACACCAAAGAACAAAAGATCTGAGTGAACGTGAGGAAAATTGGTGTTTGCTTTTATTTCCACAGAGACGTGGCGTGCGAATGTCCTTATTGGCCGGCCGCGGCCTGATTTCAACAAATGAAATTCCCTGTTCATTTTCCGTTGGGTCTCATCCAATGGGAGCCGAGAGTTTGACTCTGCTGGATTTTAGACCCAGGTGTGAGTTGAGCAGAGCATGATGGGTGTTGTTCGTTTGACTTGGCACCTTTCCTTGTTGTCAGGCTCTGTGACTGTGTGCAGACCTGCCTTTGTCTCATGGAGTATGAGGCCCAACACTGTGATTGGCTTAGAAGCATAACACCGTCTGCAGGTCGCACCTCGACCAATCAGAGCTACATGACTGCTGTGTTTGTAAACGATGAAACCAAAGAATGTGACTTCCTGTGAGTCATTTCTGCAGTGTTTGTTGCAAACATCTGTTTCTGTCTCTGCAGAGATCACTCACAGCTGCAACCAGTAATCAATCCGTTAATCAATAATCAATCAATCAGATGTTAGATCCACAGGAAGTTAATTTGTTTTTAGTCGCTATGCAGTTGCAGTTGTTCACATTTCCATGTTTCTGAGATGTTTGTTAAAATGGAAAGTTTATTCTTGACTTTTGGAAACATTATCTCACCTCCAGGTCCATTTAGTAGCTGTTCTGGAGCTTTCTGTCATATCACATGGTCTTCCTCCGCAGATATCCACTTGTCATGAAGCTGTAAAGAGTTTGAAGGACTTTTTCATTGAGACTGAAGGTTCATTCTTGACTCTTGGAATCATTGATCATGTTTACATACACACTAATATTCCACTATACTACGGGTCATTTAAACAGCGTACTCCATTTAGATAGTCTGGATTATGCTTTATTCCTAATATTGTATTTTCCGATTTAGACATGTGGGATATGCCAGTATTATTTGGGTTTTAGGAGCATTCTTTGGACATGTATACAGTGCATTTGGAATATGCGTCTCAGTTGGGGTTTTTACCGCATTTTCCAGCCTGTTGCCCGTTTACAGTCAGCTCTGTGTGTTGTAAACAAAACAAGTAGCCAACAGTTTGTCAGGCTGGGGTAGAGATGCATGATGGGCTGGTTGTGTAACACTCCTGCGCAGACAGAATGACATATACTGGAGAGCTGTTCAGGGCGGCTGGAAAAACAGAGCGTGCCTTCTCCATGTCGGGAACGTAGGGGATCGGTTATTATCCTGACTGACGATGACGACTCGGTGTGATGCACCAAAAACACTCAGCATTTTAGTAACATCATGGGACAACCTGGGTACTGGATGTGCCTGTAACTATACATTTATATCAGTTATATCAATCTCACTTATAAATATCAGGCAGCAGCTCACTAATGTTTTCACCTCACTGGTTTACTTCACTTCCTGTGGAGATCTTGTGATTCCCATTCCCACTGGAGCAGAGAGACACCCTGACAACACTCTTTCATTAGCCATGGAAACGTTTTCGGAATAAGGGCAAAAACTGGAATATTTTGTGCATGTAAATACATTTAGTGGCTTTTGAGGAGCTTTCGATCGTATCACATGATCTTCTCTGGATTTTTTTCTTCTCTTTGAAAATGAATCTGTTTGTTTTGGACATCTGAAGATGTCAGCGAGCAAACGATGGAGGGAATAATCAACAGATTAACTGATGATTAAAGTGATTGTTGGTATGGTGAATATTGATCAGACAATAACAAAGGAAAACATGCTGAAACCTCTGCAGTTGAATCTTCTAATGATGTGTGTATTGATTAGTGTTTGTCTCTGTCAGCTGTTGGTCAGGTGACTCTGGTGGAGTGCTCCATGTTTGCTGACTCGTTGTGCAGAAATGAAACCACACCTGGCGGAGCTGCAGGTAAATTCACCTGTCAGCAGCTCACACACATTATCTTTCACACCTTCTTCTGGTGTTTGTGTCCAACAATGTTTCTTCTTCTTCTTCTTCTTCTTTTTTTTCTCCAGTCTCTGCTCCTGAAGACTCGATCATCCTTGCTGTGATGTAAGAATCAATCACCCCTAATCACCTTTAATGATCCTTCAAAATCAAATCTTAGTTCTAAAGCACAGAAGCTGCGAGCGGTTTGATCTCATTATTGTAGAAACTAAACATCTCTGTCATTTCTTAACTGTCCCTGTAACAACAAAAAAGGCATAAAGGAATCCCAAAAAACATTATTATATATTTTTTTATTATATAACAATGTTTTATATATGACCACATTACTTTTATACATTACAACATTATGGCAGGGCCATAATAAATGATTTTGCGATGAAGCTGATTGTTTTGTTTCGTTTCTGCAGAGTTGTTGCTGTTTTCATGATCCTGCTGCTCGGTCTGCTCCTCCTGCTGACGCTCTGCTGCAGAAACCACTGCAGTCAGTGTGAGAAGCCCCTCCCACCTCAAAACAAGCCCCTCCCAGTTGACAACAAGCCACTCCCTCCTCATGACAAGCTCCTCTTGTCTCATAAGCCCACAGCAGAACAGGCTCCTCCCATCTCTAAACAAGCCCCTTCTATTGGATAACAAACCACTCCCACCTCATAAAGCCTCTCCTAGTCAGCAGCAAGCCCCTCCCTCCTCATGACAAGGTCCCTGTGGGGGTCAGTCAGCTTTAGTCCAGGTGAAGACCAGTTAAAGTCCAGGTAGTCAAGGTGAAGTCTAAGTACAGTCCAGGTACAGTCCACGTGAAATCCAGGTATAGTCCAGGTACAGTCCAGATATAGTCCAGGTGAAAGCCAGGTACAGTCCAGGTGAAATCCAGGTACCGTCCAGGTACAGTCCAGGTACAGTCCAGGTACAGTCCAGATATAGTCCAGGTGAAATCCAGGTGAAATCCAGGTGAAGTCCAGGTGAAGTCCAGGTACAGTCCAGGTGAAATCCAGGCACAGTCCAGGTGAAATCCAGGTACAGTCCAGGTACAGTCCAGGTACAGTCCAGGTACAGTCCAGGTACAGTCCAGATATAGTCCAGGTGAAATCCAGGTACAGTCCAGATATAGTCCAGGTGAAATACAGGTGAAGTCCAGATATAGTCCAGGTGAAATCCAGGTACAGTCCAGGTGAAATCCAGGTACAGTCCAGGTGATATGTTTGTAGTTTTATTTCTGACTTTCTGATGTTAAATGTACAGACAGTACAAATCTGGTCTGCAGCAGCCTGTGTAGTTTTCATGTTTGTAGTTTTATTGTAGTTTTCATGTTTGTAGTTTTATTGTAGTTTTCATGTTTGTAGTTTAATTGTAGTTTTCATGTTTGTAGTTTTATTGTAGTTTTCATGTTTGTAGTTTTCATATTTGTAGTTTTATTGTAGTTTTCATGTTTGTAGTTTTATTGTAGTTTTCATGTTTGTAGTTTTCGTATTTGTAGTTTTATTGTAGTTTTCATGTTTGTAGTTTTATTGTAGTTTTCATGTTTGTAGTTTTATTGTAGTTTTCATGTTTGTAGTTTTCATATTTGTAGTTTTATTGTAGTTTTCATGTTTGTAGTTTTATTGTAGTTTTCATGTTTGTAGTTTTCGTATTTGTAGTTTTATTGTAGTTTTCATGTTTGTAGTTTTATTTCTGACTCATTGATGTTAAATGTGCAGACAGGAGGTCTCACCCTGCTGGAGGAGTCTGGTACTGCAGCAGCCTGGCCAAACTGCTCCAAAATAAAAGTTTTGTTTTCTTTTGTAAATATTTAGATATAAGATCAAAGATCCTCTCTGCTTGAGTGACAGCTCACTCTGATCCACAAACTAACTTCTGTTTCTGCTGTTTGTTTCACATCTTTCATACCTGAAATTTAATGTCTCAACCTGAAACTTTGCTTTTAATAAAACAGCACAATGCTGATCTACTGTTGGATGTCCTGAAGAAAGGAAGTCAAAAATGAAGAGAATAAAAACCTAAAAAAAAGAGCAATTAATTAATTAATAACAATGAATTAAAATAAAACAAACAGTATTCTAGTGAATTTATTGTGTGCCTTCTGTAATGTTTGAAGTCCATAAATAAAATCAGCAGAGGTTTAGACAGCAGTATGGGTCAAACTTCAAAAGCACAGGATCCTACATTTCCCATGATGCATCACTATGACATCATCAGGCCAGCTGTTTTAACAGGCTGAAGAGGACTTAATGTGTAAAATTCAGTGGAAGGAGCCTTTAAATTGACCTCAGTTTACAGTTGTGTCTATCTGGGTGAGCTGTAACTGCAGTAACGGCAGCTGGCTGTAACCATGGTAACACAGCTGGCTGTAACCACGGTAACATGGCTGGCACTCTGATGTTCCTGCATGTTCTTTGTTGGGTTGTTTTATATAAATATTGGATGTGTGAATAAAAACTGAAGTTTCTTTTCTACATCTTTGATCCAACAGTTTCAGTGTTTCACCATAAAAATACATTTTTTTATGTATTTTAGCTACCCAGAAAATAGATATCAGTGGGGGGGGGGGGGGGGGGGTTCTCTGACTGTCTGACTGACAGCTGTCAGAGCAGCAGGCCAGATGTTCTCCTGATGTTTAACAGCTTGTTAGTGTAACTTTTACTCTCCTTTTTAATTCTATTTTAGCTTATTTTTCTATTCTATTAAATCTTAAATAACTCATTGACTTGTATTTTAATGTCTTTATGATGTGTTTCTTTTACGTTTTGTCTTGATGTCTTTTATATTCTATATAAGCATTTTGAACTGCCATGCAGTGTAAATGTGCTGCAGATAGCAGCACTCACACCACACACAGGTAGAAGATTTACATCTGTCTGTAAACGTTAAAGGACCTCTGTATGGATTCATATTTTCATATCACAAATTTATATGTAAACAGTCTGATGTGTATAAACTGTCCTGTCATCATATCTTCTGTGTTTAACAGTAAAGATGTGTGTTGTGCTGATGAAAGGAGACAGAAATGATCAGTCTGAATAATAACCTGTAACACTGCTGAAATACAGCGTCTCATATAATAAATACATAAATAATAAAGTCTGGAGGCTTTCAAACTGTTTTTATTCTGACTTTGATGGATGAGATCTGGATCTGTCCCCTGCTGGTCGTTAAAGAGTTAACCTGAGGCAGGTGGAGGGGGGACGGCTATACACCTTATCAGGGTAACCATGGCGACGGGCAGGCAGCAACAGAAACTGCCACACACAGCGTTACCATGGTGATTTTATGACAAGTTCAAACAGAAACATGCTACTGTCATAGCAACACACCCTCAGCACCTGAACGCACACCGGAGACGTCACATCATTCGTGACTGCAGCAACAGGTTGGACCAGCAGAGAGCAGCAAACTTTCACTTCTGTTCTCCAGTTTTCACTTTGAGGTTTTCTGGAGTTAAACAAACTTAAAATATTTCACAGGCGATGACAGAAAGTCGTGAAAGTGAAAATGCAAACCTGCTTCTGTGTGAGTCAAACATATGAAAGAGCTGCTGCTGTGTAAAACAATAAAGCTGTAAAATTATCAAATTTATCTCCTCGCTCATTTTTTAAAATGATTTGGAGACAAAAATCCATCTTTCCTCACAGATTTAGAGAAATCTGAACAAATGAAGTGAAGTGGTGAAAAAAATGTCAGAGAAATGTTTAAAATAGATTCAGGGTTTATAAAGATGAGTAAAAACAGACCATAATAGCAGAACTTTAACCCAGTTTTTACATTAGAGAGCAGTTAAAACGCACTGAAAACCATTTTTAACCTGAACTTTTATGACATGATCCCTTCAGTAAGAAATTAGCTCAAATCAGGACAGAAGCCGTCATGTGAAGTTGACATTCATCATTACTGTGTTCAGTCTGAGGAAAGTTTCATTTATTCTAATGATCCATTTTTATTTTACATATAATTGAATCAGTTAAATGAATCGACTGAACTGTAACTGCAGCCCACACAGGATGTTACAGTTAGTCAGCCGGCTGCAGCTGTGTCAATGATTCAGTTTCATCATGTTCAGTTGCACACAGAGGTCAAAGGTCATGAGGTGAAAGAGTTCAGCTATAAACTGTGTTTGCTGGTCATGTCGCAGATCAGCTGATTTCACTCAAATATCATAGAAACATTTCATCATATTCCAGCAAAAACATTATAAATGTTGAATCAGATGATCGTATAACAAATATTCAAAATATTCTGATGTTTGTTTGTCTGAAGTTATAAACCAAGAAAACAACTGAACTTTCAGACCAATCAATCAATCACAGCCCTAATTACAGTTCATTATCAAACTTAATGATATATTGAATTCTATTTAAATGATCTAATTATTTTATAATGTAAAATGTTGAATCAAACTTTATTTAATTGCTAATGTAAAGGCATGTTTATATTACATATAAACTTTATTTAAACATGAATGTAAAGGCATGTTTATATTACATATAAACTTTATTTAAACATGAATGTAAAGGCGTGTTTATATTACATATAAACTTTATTTAAACGTGAATGTAAAGGCGTGTTTATATTACATATAACTTTATTTAAACGTGAATGTAAAGGCGTGTTTATATTACATATAAACTTTATTTAAACGTGAATGTAAAGGCGTGTTTATATTACATATAAACTTTATTTAAACGTGAATGTAAAGGCGTGTTTATATTACATATAAACTTTATTTAAACATGAATGTAAAGGCGTGTTTATATTACATATAAACTTTATTTAAACGTGAATGTAAAGGCGTGTTTATATTACATATAAACTTTATTTAAACGTGAATGTAAAGGCGTGTTTATATTACATATAAACTTTATTTAAACGTGAATGTAAAGGCGTGTTTATATTACATATAAACTTTATTTAAACGTGAATGTAAAGGCGTGTTTATATTACATATAACTTTATTTAAACATGAATGTAAAGGCGTGTTATATTACATATAAACTTTATTTAAACATGAATGTAAAGGCGTGTTATATTACATATAAACTTTATTTAAACGTGAATGTAAAGGCGTGTTTATATTACATATAAACTTTATTTAAACGTGAATGTAAAGGCGTGTTTATATTACATATAACTTTATTTAAACATGAATGTAAAGGCGTGTTATATTACATATAAACTTTATTTAAACATGAATGTAAAGGCGTGTTATATTACATATAAACTTTATTTAAACATGAATGTAAAGGGGTGTTTATATCACATATAAACTTTATTTAAACATGAATGTAAAGGGGTGTTTATATCACATATAAACTTTATTTAAACATGAACTCGTCTCCTTGCAACAAACTGTGTCCACACTCTGTCGTGAACGCGTCTGGCTCCAGGCTCGCTCCCGACATGCTTCATCGTGATCTACGATTGGCCAAAAGGATTACACCCATTAGGGAGGGTCTGGTACGCATGCGCAGTGCGGGAGGGAGGGGAGCGTGTTTGTGAAATTTGAAGTTGGACAGTGAGTTGTTGTGTTTAAAGTTTTATTAACAAGAACAGATTCCTTCTGTTGTGCAGGAGGACACAAACAGACAGGTAGACAGACAGACAGACAGGAAGAGAGACAGACAGGTAGACAGACAGACAGGTAAACAGACTGTAGGAGCAGAGAGGGAGACAGAAGTTCCGACATCCAGGCAGAGACACCGGGAGGTCGCCGAGCTCCAAGCCGGGCCAAGGAGCGCGACCGCCGTCATGATGATCGAGTTCGCCCCGCTGAACATCCCGCTGCGGAGGAGACTGCAGACCGCCGCCGTCCTACAGTGGGTCTTCTCCTTCCTGGCCTTAGGTAACATCCACCTGTCTGTCTCCTTGTCTCTGTAACATCACACATTGTGAGGACCAGCCTGAGTGCAGTGTGTGTATTGATCAGTGATTATTGATTATTCTGTGTGTTTACTGAACAAGAGTGAACAGAACAAACATGAACTCTTTAAACTCAGCTGCACAAACACTGATCTATATGTTTCGCAACATATTGGTCAGTTATCAGTTAATCAAAGGCAAGTTTATTTGAACAGCACATTTCAATAAGGTAATTCAAAGTGCTTTACATAAAACATAAAAGGCATCAAGACAGAATGTAAAAGTAACACAAGGAAACATAAAAAGACATTTAAATACAATTAAAAATTGTTACATTGGAAATAAAAGTGAGCTAAAATAGAATAAGACAGATAAAACAGGAGAATAAAAGTTACAGTTCAGTGTAAGAAATGAATAATTATTTGGTTTAATAAAAGACAAACAGAAAAGTCTTCAGCTGTGATTTAAAGAACTGAGAGCTGCAGCAGACCTGCAGTTTTCTGGGAGTTTGTTCAGATATGTGGAGCATAAAAACTGAACGCTGCTTCTCCAGGTTTAGTTTGCACTCTGAGGACAGAAAGCAGACCTGTGTCAGACCACCTGACAGGTCTGGATGCTTCATAACGTAGCAGCAGCTCAGAAACCATTCAGTGCTTCATAAACCAGCAGCAGTATTATAACATCAGGTCTCTGACAGACAGGAAGCCAGTGTAAAGATCTGTGAGCTGGACTGATATGATCCACTTTCTTAGTCTTAGTGAGGACTCGAGCAGCAGCGTTCTGAATCAGCTGCAGCTGTCTGATCCATGTTTTAGGGAGGCCTGTGAAGACACTGTTACAGTAGTCGAGTTTACTGAAGATAAATACCAAATCCTGCTCAGACAGAAGTCCTTTAATCCTGATATATTCTTCAGCTGATAGTCGGCTGACTTTGAAGACCTTAATAAGAGCCGTCTCAGTGCTGTGGTCCAAATCCTGACTGAAGACATCAAAACTGCTGTTTAGTGCCAAGAAGCTGTTCAGCTGTTGAAAAGCAGCTTTTTCAGTGATTTGACTTAAAAACAGGAGGTTTGATACGGCCTATAGCTGCTCATTAGTGACGTGTTCTTTTTTAAGAGCGGCTTGATGACGGCAGTTTTCAGAGTCTGTGGGAAGAAACCTGAGAGAAGAGACGTGTCGACAATCTGTAAAAGATCTGAGGCCAAGCAGTTAGAAACAAGTAGAAACAGGTCTTAATGGATAGAAGTTCAGAGGCTGCTGACACAGGAGGGTTTGTTAGCCTGTCGACAGCAGAAAATAAGGCACGTTTATTATTATTGTTGTTGGTGATGATGTCAGAGAAGAAGGACCGCTTTGCATTTCTCAGTTCCAAATTATAAAATCGAAGCTTTTCGACACTCTCAGCGTTTCTCCATGAAGATCTTTTCTTATCAGACACCTTCACCTTAGTGGCTGCAATGACATTTGACAAAGGGATGAACTGAGCGACGCTCCAGTAAAGATGAAGCAACTACAACCCTTCAGTGATCTGTTGCTAGGAAACATCAGACGCACCATCCAATCGGATGCAGCCTGTTTTATTTCTGCATACATGAAGAAACTAGTGATTAGTTTAGTTATTGATTAACCTGCTGATTGTTTTCTGAATTGGTTTATAAAATGCTCGTTATAATTCCTTCAATTAAAACAGTTGCAGATTATTCTTCAGTTGATTGATTTATCGTTTTATCGTTTTCTGACGTTATACATGTCTCGTGATTTTTTTAGTGTGTACTTCCTGGTTTGCTGCGTTACGCTGCTCCGAATGATGTCATTCAGACCTCTATTCTTATTCTGATCAAAGAACTCTGGACTAAATCTGTGGACTAAAATTGCATTAAACATCAATGAGGAAAAGAGACTTACCAGCCGACGTGGCGGTCTGTGACTGTTGTCAACTTGTCAATTCACAACATAAGTGAGACATCAGCCGCCTGAAAGACGAGCTGAGGAGAAAAGATTAACCCATTCTTCAATTCAGTTCAGTTCAATTTTTATTTATCCAGCGTCAAATCATAACAGAAGTTATCTCAGGGCGATCGTGATCTTGGTAGATGACGTCACATGAGAATCAAATGGCGGATTTGACCACGGTGTCTTGTAACGCACGTTGTCTGATTTTTAATCGGCAACTTACTTTCTCACTCATGGTGGCACAAACACAACAGTCCTGAGTGGGACAAACAGTCTAGCATGGTGAACACAAACTAAACAGGCAGCAAACTTAAAATACTCCTCGTAGTAGTGGGTAGCAGCAGCAGTCTCTCTCTGATCCGCTGATTGTGTTTGGGTCGAACACGGCGAAGTCTTGTCTCGTCCAGCGGGGGGAGAATCTCCCAGTCGGTGGGGGAAAGTACACGTGCACAGGGTTACCTCCTTTAGTAAACTGGCTCACAGAGAAAGCAGAACTTCCTCCGGCACGGTTACAATAGATAGGCAGAGATATCTGTGAGCAGCCGGTACTTAAAGCTGTGGTGATGTCACAGCTGCATCACACCTTGGGTTTAACACCAAGGTGCGAACTGAGCAGAACATGATCGGGGTTGAAGTCTGTTTTGGACTGCCTTTGTTTGACTTGGCGCTGTTCTTTTGTTTCAGGGGTTAAAGGACAAAGGAAGCCTCGTGGTCAGGCTTCAGGCCTCCCATAATCATGTTACTACTCAGGAGTGGTTACCTCATAGACCCAATGCTGCAGGTCCATTTAATGGGCATGGACCCTCTCATGACATTAATTCTGTTCCAAATTGCTTTCCTGTGAATCAAAGTAATGAAGTATTCTACATCCCTACCCTCATCCAAAAGAGAAAATCCTATCCAAACAGAAATCAACGGAATATACAGAAACCAGATCCTGTGAAGGTTACACCTGTTTTTACAGCAATACCTGCCTAAAAATAGGCTTCATTAACATTAGATCATTAGGCTTCAAAGCACTTTTAATTCATGAGCTAATCCTCAAACATGGTTTTAATATTTTTGGACGCTGTGAAACCTGGTTATCTACAAATAAAGCACTGCCTCTGACTGAAGCATCACCGCCTAACTTTCTATACTCCCATATAACTCGTTCCAACAGAAAAGGTGGTGATGTCGCACTAATCTGTGGTTCTGTTTGCTCTTTTTCTCCCAGAATTAACATTCGCTGCTCATCATTTGAGCTGCTTTTCCTTCTCGTCCTTCTCTCCGGCCTTGCCTAAAACAAACTTCCTGTCTTACTACATTACTGTCTTATATCGTCCCCCTGGAGCCTACTCACAATTCCTGAACAAATTTAGTATATCTCAGATATTATGACTCGTGCTGACCACACAATTTTAATATCCATTTTAATGACAGATCCAACGCATTAAATCGATCCCTCACAACAATCATTGACACACCCACACACCATAGTGGTCACAACATCAATGATCTTTCAGTCTCCTCCTCCTCTCCATCTTCATCCGATCACTCTCTGATTCAATTTAATGTTCATATGTCGCCCATTTCTCAACGTTGCTGCCCTCTCAAAAAGAGCTGTGTTATTAATAAATCCACCAGAGCAGCTCTAGAGTCATCCCTTCCTGATGCTATCACAAACTGAATAAAAATAGCTCTCTGGAAACCTTAACAAATAAACTAAATAGCACCTTACTAGGTGCACTTGATTCTGTAGCCCCTTCAGGTTAGAAAACACTCTCCACCCAACTTCACCCCATGGTTCAGAGATTCTACGTTACATTAGAAGTACTCCGCCAGGCCTGGAATGAATCACTGCTTAAATACAAATATGCCCTCCAGCAAGTTAAATCTATTATTACTCAAATCTGACTTCTAACAACAGACCCCAGATTCTTATTCAACACCATGGATAATCTCTCTAAAACAAGCCCACCCACACCGGTGTCCTGCTTTACAGCCAAGGTTTTTCATTGAAAAGATTGAGTGAATCGGGAATGATATTACTGGTAAGACTGTGTCCCTCTCCTCCATCAGCCACCTTTTTCAGTTTAATCCAGTTGATTCAAATACTCTCTCTCAAATTGTCACTACCTCCAAACCAACCACGTGTCCTGGATCCCATCCCTGGCAACCTCATTAAAGACCTGTTTACTGTGATAGGAAGCCCTCTTCTTGACATCCTTAATAAATCCCTCAGTTCTGGTATCATTCCCACTGCTTTTAAAACAGCTGTGGTTACACCCTCATTAAAAAGACCCTACCATGACCCACAAACTCTAAACAATTACAGACCGATCTCAAATATCCCCTTCATGTCCAAACTGTTAGAAAATGTGTTGCTAGTCAACTCACTGCCCATCTATCCAGTAAAAACCTTCTTGATGAGTTTCAGCCCGGTGTCAGAAGCTGCTCTGTCTAAGGTAACTAATGATCTGTTAATTGCAATGGACTCTGATCTCTCATCTGTCTTGCTGTTACTTGACTAAAGTGCCACCTTTGGCACTGTGGACCACAAGTCCCTCCTACAATGTCTTGAGAATCTGACTGGTCTCAAGGGGCTGGTACTTTCTTGGTTTCGTTCATATCTGAGTAATATAACAAAGCGTTGCATACAATAATACTATGTCTTCCTGCTCTAAGGTCATATACGGTGTCCCACAGGGCTCAGTACTCGGTCCACTTCTGTTTTGTGTTTACTTGCTGCCTTTGGGTTTTTTTTAAAAAACACAACATAATGAATCACTACTATGCTGATGACTCACAAATCTAGCTTCCTGTAACAGTCAATGATTCCTCCCAGCTGGTTAAATTAGAGACGTATTTGTCAGACGTCCATCACTGGATGTGCAATAATTTCCTGCATTTAAATGCACACAAGACTGAAATGTTGCTTGTTCGTCCAGCTAGATTCACATCAGTTTTTACAGACTTTTCCATTAATCATTATGGCTGGACAGTTTCTCAGACACATACAGTTAAAAATCTGGGAATAATAATTGATCCATCTCTTAGTTTTGAGCCACACATCAAGTATATAACAAGAACTGCCTTTTTCCACCTTCATAAAATAGCCCAAATACATCTCATTTTATCAAACTCAGATGCTGAAATCCTCATACTTGCCTTTATAACATCTAGAATAGACTACTGTAATGTACTTTTTTCTGGCCTACCTAAGACAGCAACAAAAGGTCTTCAACTGGTCCAGAACGCAGCTGCCAGAGTCCGAAGAAGTTGGATCATATAACACCGGTCCTGATGTCTCTGCATTTGCTACGGGTTCACACAAGAGCTGAATTCAAAATGCTCCTTCTTACCAATAAGGCTTTAAATGGACCGGCTCCTTCATATATCTCCAGCCTTGTTGCTCCATAAACTTCATCATATCCTGGAATCCAAACCACTAACTGTTCTCCTTGACATGTAGCCACCCACACTGTTAGGGTTATATGATCTCTGTTTTTAAAATTACTAACCTCAACCTTGTTGTAATATTAACATTATTACCTATGTATGTGTGTGTGTGTACTTTTACATGTAATATTGTGTGCTTCTTTTTTCTGTTGTTGTTTTTATTGACTTGTAAAGTGTACAGAGACTCTCTGGGTGATGTGCATTTTAAATAAAGAATTGAGGACACACACATTAGGGGAAGCATCACACCTGTCTGTCTGATCACCTGTCTGTCACTCAGCTCAGGGCTGTCTCGCTGCCTTCGTGCTCCTGGCTCTCTCTGATTGGTGGATGGTGGCCCTGCTGTATGCTGTTTGGCTGTGGCTGGACTGGGACACGCCCACCAGCGGGGGTCGGAGGTCAGGCTGGGTCAGGAGCTGGAGCGTCTGGGACTACTTCAGACAGTACTTTCCAATCACGGTGAGGTTATTGATCTGACTGATCAATACTGATTCATACTGAAGATCAATACATGCTGAGACAGATCAATACTGATACATGCTGAGGATCAATACATCTGACTGATTACACTGGGTTACAAAAAAAAATTGTAAGTTGTCTATGTTTTTTCAACTGAATTAGGACCATTTTGCACTGCTGAATCCAAAAATCCATTTTTCCTCAATCAGGTCAGATATTTATGCTAATTTCATTTTGAAAAATTCGATCTTCTGACTAAATTGATTACATTTTTGTGACATTATCAGTTGATTTTTGTTATTTCTAATCAAAAAAAGGTTTTAGGAGAAAAAAAAATCATTTTCTAACAGAATGTATTAATTAAATGTTACAAACTTCAATTTCTGTAAATTGAATAATAGACATTGATAAAGGTAAGTACATGTAAATTGATCGTGTTCCTGATGGTGTATTCACCGCAGATGTAGCAGAATACATCAGGCTTATTTTTGAAAGATCTTCTAGTCGAAGCCATTTCATTCACTTGTAATATAAAAAAAACAATTAGTCATAAGTTGGCACATGCAAAATCTTCAGAATTAGTTTATTGCAAGAAATATAAAAGAATTTTGCATCATATGCCATGAAAATACTCGTACATGTAAACAAAAATGTCAAAAAACAAATATGTAGCTTAGTTCAGAAAGTTGACCTGATTGAGCAAAACCAATGTGATTTTTGGATTCAGTACATCAAAATTATCCTAAATCAGCTAAAAAAACTTGGTTTTGACCTGTTATTGATTTGTGTCTCCAGCTGGTTAAAACAGTCGATCTGGATCCAAAGAAAAACTACATCTTTGGATTTCATCCACATGGTGAGACACACATCTGCCTTTCTACCTTTCTACCTGTCTGCCTCTCTACCTGTCTGCCTCTCTACCGGTCTGCCTCTCTACCTGTCTGCCTTTCTACCTGTCTGCCTTTCTACCTGTCCGTCTCTCTACCTGTCTGCATTTCTACCTGTCTGCATTTCTGCCTGTCTGCATTTCTACCTGTCCGTCTCTATACCTGTCCGTCTCTATACCTGTCTGCCTCTCTACCTGTCTGCCTCTCTACCTGTCTGCCTCTCTACCTGTCTGCCTCTCTACCTGTCTGCATTTCTACCTGTCTGCCTTTCTACCTGTCCGCCTTTCTACCTGTCTGTCTCTATACCTGTCTGACTCTCTACCTGTCTGCCTCTCTACCTGTCTTCCTTTCTACCCTCTCTACCTGTCCGTCTCTACCTGTCTGCCTCTCCACCTGTCCGCCTCTCTACCTGTCCGCCTCTCTACCTGTCTGTCTCTATACCTGTCTGACTCTCTACCTGTCTGCCTCTCTATCTGTCTTCCTTTCTACCCTATCTACCTGTCTGCCTCTCTACCTGTTTATCTCTCTACCTGTCCGCCTCTCTACCTGTCTGTCTCTATACCTGTCTGCCTCTCTACCTGTCTTCCTTTCTACCCTCTCTACCTGTCTGCCTCTCTACCTGTTTATCTCTCTACCTGTCTGCCTCTACCTGTTTATCTCTCTACCTGTCTGTCTCTCTACCTGTTTTTACCTGTCTGTCTTTCAGGTGTGCTGGTAGCTGGTGCGTTTGGTAACTTCTGTACGGAGGCGACAGGTTTTTCTCGGCTGTTTCCAGGACTGAAGTCTCACTTGCTGATGCTGCCGTTCTGGTTTAGAGTCCCGTTGTTCAGGGACTACATCATGTGTGGAGGTACACACCTGTCTGTCTACCTGTATACCTCTCAAAGAGAAAATGCTGTTTTGTAACATCTAACAGTGACCTGGGAGAAAATAACACAGGAATAATGCAAGACACACACATAGAATAAACAAGTGCTCCTCCTCTTGCTGTGAATCCACTGTTCTCTATTGTGTCCAGACTATCTCTCCACCCTAAATATTCCTTATGTACAGGGACTGACCCCCATGAGGCTAGCTGATGTGGATTACTCTTTAGGACACATGACCTGTGGTGGCCACACACTGATTAGCAACCTGTGGTTATATAAGCACGACGTATGCATGGCCTCTCCAATTCCCTGATTTCCACGGTGAAGGAGTCAAGACATGTCTGTATCTTGAAAGCATTTGAGTTCTGCATGTTTTAGCGTGTGTTTTGACATTAGCATTGTCCGCTTAGCAAGTGAGTAGGAGAGATGGTCTACGGGCCCCTCTCTGGATCACTGCATTGTCTTCTCTATACAGGCTGATGAAAGTGTGGCAGCTTGCAGCATCGGCTTTGCCTGTCGGCTTACATAGGCATTGTCTCCCGTGAAATCCTACCTCGTCGGAGGAAGGGGTGGGCATGCTTCCTAGCTGATCACTACACAACCATGGCCAAGTGTGGCTTGTGTGTATTGGCGGCAGAGCCATCTGTATTTTCGCCACAGGTGATTCCCAAGGGAGAACTAAACAAAAAAGGCAGAGTAACTGACATGCCCCCCGGTCTGCTTGGGCTTCCGTGTCAGTGTGTTAAATGTATGAGGGGTGAATAGTGCCACTGAAGGCATACTTTCCTTTTAGTTCATTCATTCATATTTACATGTTTTTATTTGTTGTGCTGAGAACATGGACAGCCAGGACCTTGCCTCCTGCATGAATTGTTTTATCCTCCCAGATGCAAATGAAATGCTCCAGCAGGCCCAAGATGCCTGCTAGTGTGCTCGGGTGATGTTGGGAATGCTCCAGCAGGGCCATGAATAGCATGTCTCGACAGCCCCACAGGCTGGGCCACCCCAGCTTGCTTCTGTGGCTTCAGGTGACTTAAGGGTACGTTTGGAGGCCAACCAGTTACACGTGGTCATCGGAGTAGGTGGGGCTGGGGCCAGGGGCCCCCAAGCCCTCCCATCACTCCTGACAGTTCTTGGAACCTAGCCCCCTCTTGCAGCCTCTCAGGACAGCGGCTGTCCTAGGAGACCCTTGGGGCGGACCCCTGGGTTGTTTCCACTATGACTCAGGGTTATCGTTTGCAGTTTCTGCGCCTGCCCCCACTGACAAGGTCAGCCACCTTTTCAGTGGTGGCAGACTCTCATTGCAGGGGGGTTCTGGCTGTGGCGATCTACACTCTCCTGGCAAAGAGGGCCATCAGGGATGTGAAGCAGAATGATCAGCAGGCTGGGTTTGTTACACGTTAATACCTAATTCCCAAAAAAGATGTGAGATAGATTGATTTTGGATTTGAGAGGGCTCAACAAGGGTTTGTGACCCCTATGATGCAAGATGTTGACTGTGCTGAGGGTTCGACAGGCCATCCTCCAAGTTGACTGGTTTGCCACAGTTGGCCTAGAGGATGCATATTTTCATATCCCAATTTGGTAGATACAGACATTGGTTACACTATCTCTCTGTTGGTGGGAGTAGCCAACCAGCTTACGGGGCAGTGTACTGGGGCTGGTGTTGCGTTGCCAGGTGGTGTCGCCCAATGCCTTCCTGGTAGGCTGGGGAGCTGTCCACAAGGGCAAAGGCATCAGCAGCCAGGAGCATGGACCCTGGTTCGCACAGCACTTCAGTCTTCTGGAATTTGCTATCTATTTAGTTCTTCTGCACTTCCTGTCAGAGCTGAAGAACCACCATGTGCTGGTGAGAACAGACAGTACAGTGGTGGTATCGTATGTCAACAGGCAGGGGGACTGGGTTTCCCTCACCTTTGCAGATTGGCTCAGACAATATGGGAGTGGGCTCATCCACAGTTCAAGTCCTTGAGGGTAATGCTTGTGCTGAGTCAGGTGAACCTTGCTGTGAATCAGCTCTCCAGGGGAGGACCCCTCTCCGGAGAATGAAGGCTACATCCAGAGGTTGTAAGCAGCTGTGGCTGATCTCTTTGCCTCCAGGGAGACAGCTCACTGTCCCCTCTTTCTCTCATAAGGGTGAGCCAATCCTCCCTTGGGCAGGGAGGTGATGGCACATCAGTGGCCACAGGGCCTCCTTAATGCCTTCCCTCCCTTGAGCCTTTCGAGCGTCTGGATACAGTTGGGCTGACATTGCTTTCCCTCAAGTTGGCATTCTTAATGGCAATTACTAAAAGAACACTACACTAAAAGAATGGGTGAACTCCATGCCCTTTCGGTGCATGAGGAATGCTGTCGCTTCTTGCGGGGTGATGCCCCACACCAGTCAGTCTATTCAGCTGCACCCTTTCCACCCTCCTCAGGGCAGTGAAGCAGGGTTGAATGGGCAGTCTCTGTTTTGCCCCGTCAGGTCCTTGAAGGCATATCTTCATTGGACACATGCCCACAGGACAACAGACCAGCTCTTTGTCTGTTACAAACCTAACAGCCTTGGGCAACCACTCTCCAAGACTAGGCTCTGTCATTGGGTTGTGGATGCAATCCAACAGGCATATGAGACAGCAGGCAGGCCGGCCCCAGCAGGGGTGCATTCATATTCTACGTGGGGCCTTGCTACCTCATGGGCCTTATGGAGAGCTGCCCCTGTATCTAAGATTTGTAAGGCAGCCTCTTGGTCAACCCCGGACACCTTTATCAGGTTCTACTGCATTAACATGGCAGCCAACACCCCATTGTGATGGGCACAATGCAGTAGGACATGGCCTGACATACCATACCTTTGGGACCACGGCTCTTCCAAGAACGGACCTTGGCTCGAAGTGATGTCTTTTTCATCCAAAGTTAGCCTTGCAACCCGGCAGGCTAGGTGGCCTTCCACCCATTACGGCTGGCCTCAGCATCTGGCGGGGCCAGCCAAGCCTTAGTGGCATCTTTTGCCTTGGTCATGGATGTGTACATAGTATATATTTGTAGTTGCTTTGTCCGAGTACATGGGTCACTCTGGGGGTTACTTCTCATTCGAACTTAACAGCCATTTCAGGCTCCGGCAGGAGCAGCTGAGTCTGCTTGGTTTCCTTGCAGTGTATCTTATGTACATATGGAATATGTAGGGTGGAGACATAGTCTCGACACGATACAGAACGGAAGGTTACATCCCTCCTACTAAGAGCCGCTCTGAAACGAGTTTCCAATTAAGGTTAACTGGAGAGGCCACACATGTGGTGCTTATATAGCCATGGGTTGCTAATCAGTGTGTAGCCACCATAGGTGATGTAAGTAATCCAGGTCAGGGTTAGGGTTAGGGTTAGGGTTACCCCTGTGGGGGTCAGCCCCATACATATGGAATATATAGGGTGGAGAGATAGTCTCTCCACTCAGACAACCTGGGTTACAAATTAACCTTCTGATACATTCTATCACAAGTTTCATCCTAAACTCAACTCTGTGGTGACCAGATTTAACACATTAACACGTTTGAAAATAGAACATCATCAGACTGATCCTTCAACGTCTCTTCATTCTTTGATTGGTCACTGTTAGACATTAAAAAACAGCAGCAGAAATCTATAATAAATATTAAAATGTATCAGGTCACTGTTAGACATTATAACACAACAGAAATAGTCTAATAAATTATGATGGATCACGGATGATGAAATGTGTCAGTGGATTCACGGTGAGCATCTTTCACATTCTCAATGGTCATTGATAAAAACTTTTATGTAAAGTGAGTTATAATGAGAGAATATTCAGACTTTCACTGACAGATGAAAACAGAGGACTGTTGGTGTTGTTGCCACAGCAGCTGTGTGGTTTGTATCTCTTCAACAACTTAAACATTTTCATTCAGCTGGTGTGATGTCAGAGATAATAAGTAATAAATGTATGACAGAGATTTAATCAGGCCAACATGACATGTTTATTCTTTATGTTAATATGATTCAGGTCAGGTCAGAGTTGTGTTTTTACAATCAGAAATGTTTCAGCTCGTCACACTGGTGTCATAACTTACTTTGAACTCTGTTTAAAAGACTGGAGACCAACATGGCACATGACCAGAACATTTGTGTAACAAGCTCTGAATTGAATTTCAGTTTGTGTACGATTTTTGCAATCAGCTCTGAGTAAACAGTGCTACAGGTCAGAGCAGGAAGAGGCAGAACGCTGCTCTCTGATTGGCTGACTGAGCAGCTGCAGGGTCACATGAGTTTCAGCTATCAGTCAGCCTTAGTAGTGATCCCAGAATGAAAGTTGAACTGCTGAGTGAGTTTGTGATAAAGCAAGAAGATGTTAAATGAAAACAGATCACAACTCTCTCAGTGTGTGACTTCTGTGCTCTGTCAGATCTTTGACAGGTCAGTCTCAGTTTGAATGCAGGTTAAATGTGACGCTGGCAGCCATCTGTACACCTGTGAGAGGAAACATGTGACACCTTGTGGTCAAACTGAGGAGCTGCAGGACACTTAGTGATGCAGACAGTCTGGCTGCAGGCTGCAGAATGCACCAGATGATGAAAGTGATGAAGAGTGCAGAACTATCGGTTTTCATAACAAATACATGAACACAAGGAATGGACATTAGACCAGTGGAAATCTGTGCTTTGGTCTGATGAGTCTAAATTTGAGATCTTTGGTTCCAACCGCCGTGTCTTTGTGAGACGCAGAAAAGGTGAACGGATGGATTCCACATGCCTGGTTCCCACTGTGAAGCATGGAGGAGGAGGTGTGATGGTGTGGGGGTGTTTTGCTGGTGACACTGTTGGGGATTTATTCAAAATTGAAGGCACACTGAACCAGCATGGCTACCACAGCATCCTGCAGTGACTTTTGGCCTGTACTGTATATCTGTCAACATACCATGTAAAGTGATTTACTGCCAATATAATGATACATATTGATTCAATAATTATAGGCTGTCAATGTAGCAGTATTATTCAAATACTGAATGTATTGATTTATTCTGTCAACGTAGCACATGGTGATAACTGTCAATATAGCGATATTTATTGATTGATTCATAAACAAATATAGCCTATAGCTGATTGATTCTTCATCTCTCAGACAAACACATGCACTGTTCTTCTTTTATTCACAATGTCTGAGTCAACACTTCTCTTTGCAGATTTTGCAGGTTGTATTTATAACCTTTAAAGAATCTAGCTTATATATATCTATTGATGTATAAGGCATATGCCAAAAAGAGCTTTATATTAATATAGCATATATATAAGTTTGTTTTGTGTATGTGAAATTGACTTAATGAGCTAATGCTAACCACTGTTAGCGCCTGACTAGATAACATTTGGTCGTTAAGGTGATTTAGAAATAAATCACATAAATCACAATAGATAACATAAGCTATTTTAGCAGCACAACTAGTACAGAGCAAAATATTCAGACCATTTCATGCTCTGGATAATAATTTGCAGTCACTTGTTTAAAGGAAGCTTCAAATAATGACCAACCTACAGCAAACTCTGCTAACATTGATGCTTTATCGCAAAAAAAAACAATTTTTCAGAAAAATCTGAACAATCCTGTAATGATATAAAAACCAGACGGAACCTCATCAATGAATTGTTAAACAAGAAAAAGGCCTCCACATCTATTCCATCTCAATGATCCGATGGTGTAAGAAATTTCACTAATCCTGATATAACAAATGGTTTCAGTTTCATTTTTATATAAATATTGGTCCTTCTTTGGCTAAAATATAAACAACACAGATGAATCCCTCCTTGTGAATAACAAAGAGCAGTATCCTTGTATAGGTATGTCTGACCCACCTACCTCTAAAGAAGTGCATGACATTATACTGGAATTGAAAGACTCGTCTGCAGGACATGATGAAATAACATCTAGTCTTGTAAAGAAAGTAGTTTTCTCTACTGTTGAGCTCCTCACGCATGTTTTAACTTTATCCCTCAAAACAGGTGTTGTACCAAGTGACCTTAAAGTAGCTAAAGTCATACCACTGTTCAAATCAGGTGATTCCAGAATATTTACTATTGTCCAATATCTGTTTTACCTTGCTTTTCTAAAGTTCTTGACAAACTAGTATATTCAAAAATAAAAAAAAAACATATGGATGAGAGCAACATACTGTAAAGCCATCAATGTGGTTTTAGGAAAAAAAATGTCAACAGAAATGGTTCTTTTGAAGTTTGTTCACAAAATGTCTACAGAAATCTCTCTCAGTATATTTTTAGACTTGTCAAAGGCATTTGATACTGTCGATCACAGCATCTTTATTGTAAAATTAGAAAAGTATGGCTTTCATGATGTTGCTCTAAAATGGACAGAGAGCAGTATGAATCTATTAATGGGCATAAATCAAATAGAGCTAGGCTACTTTGTGGAGTACCTCAGGGTTCCATTCTTGGACCTTTCTTGTTTTTGATTTACATGAATGACCTACAGTTCCTTGGGGCTGCAAAAATGTACTGCCTCTTTTATTTGCTGATGACACAGGTCTTGTTGTTTCACATGAAAATAAATCCAAAATAAATTTTTGAGAATGATTAGTTTTACAAAAAAATGCAAATCTGCTCCTCTCTTCAGAAAATACAAAATTCTATCAATTTTCAATGTGAACATATACCAGACTTGTGTATTCATGTATATGAATATACTTAATAATAATATGTACACTTAACTCATGACTTGCTTTGTGCTTTCCAGAATGTTTTTAAATCTTCCTCAGACATTCACTCATATTCCACAAGACACTCTGAAGACTTTCATCTTCTGTATTGTTGGACTTCCCTTAATCAATATACATTGAAATATAGAGGACCATCTCTTTGGAACAATCTACTTCCATCATTACAGTCAATATCTATATTACCATTATTCAAAAAACATCTGAAAAGGACTCTAATTAGCAAAGATTTATAACACTTCGTGGATTTCCTTTTAATGTATTGCAACATGTAAACAAACTTGTAGGTAAGTTTTACATTTCTGTCAATTTTGTATTATTGCTTAGTCTTGAAACTTCGATGTTGATGCAATCTTTGTTTTTTTTGTTTTTTTTTTCTTTTTTAAGTATGATTATTGGTATTTAAATAGTGGAGGTATTTTCATGAGCTATTTTTGGCTTCTAACCTCTCCTGCAAGATGTTCAAACTTCTTTTAAATTCCTATTGTCTGTTATATATTTATATATGCAAATAAACTAAACTAAACACTTAGCCAAAGCTAACTCTGCTAACATTGATGCAGTACAGTAACTCGCGAAGAGTCGCATAGAGTGCAACTCACAACAATATATTACACTTCGTTTTATAAACTTAGCACAAAAAGTAAGGAAATTTGTGTTTGGTGGATTATTTCTTTGTTGTAACAATGTTTCTTGGCAATAAATCTTATACCGTTGGAAAGCCTGTTTATTTCCCTTCTAAATGCTGCCACATTTGTAAGGAACATGCATTTGTGGGATGAGCAGCGGAGCTGAGTATGTGGGTCGCGCCCATGAAAAATTTGCCAAATCTTCTCTGCCAATGCCAAACAGCTTATTCTGCCATTGACTTGTTTGGTGTTTGGTGGATTTGATGATTGAAGTTTGAAGAAACAAGACATATTGGCGATTTAACAATTTATTCATTTAACAAACAGGAGCCTCAGTAGCGTGTGGAAGAACCATACACAGCCACAACAGCCTGGCACCTCCTCCTCATGCTGGTCACCAGCCTGGTCACACACTGCTGTGGGATGGCATCCCATTCTTCAACCAGCATTTGTCACAAGTCAGCCAACGTGGTTGTGTTGGTCACTCTGGCACGAACAGCACACCCAAGCTGATACCACAAGTGTTCAATGGGGTTGAGGTCAGGACTGCTGGCAGGCCATTCCATCCTCTCCACTCCCAAATTCTGGAGGTAGTCTCTGATAAACCCCGCTCTGTGGGGGCGAGCGTTGACATCTTGGAGGATAGAGTTCCGTCCCAGACTGTGGAGATATGGGATTGCCACTGGTTGCAGAATCTCATCTTTATTTCTCTCTGCATTGACATTGCCTGACAGGGTGAGGAAACGGTCTTCTTGGGGTGTCGTCTTCTTGGGATGCCCACTTCGCGGCCTGTCTCTGACATTTCCGTTATATAGAACTTGGCCTTCACTTTGGAGATGGTACTATGGCTCACTCCAAATAATGCCGCAATTTGGTTTTGCGGAACACCAGCTTGAAGTTGCCCTATTGCACGGGCCCTATCCAGATCAGTTAAACGTGGCATGCTAATTCTTGGAGCAGACACCTACTGACCACTGTAGCAGGGCCCATGCTCACAGGTACTGCCAATCAGGCACCTGATTGGTAGCACCTGGGGGTACCAGAAGCTCAAAACAAGTGTCAGTAGCAACAGCAAAATAAGCTGTTTGGCATTGGCAGAGAAGATTTGGCAAATTTTTTACGGGTGCAACCCACATACTCAGCTCTGCTGCTCATCCCACAAATGCATGTTCTTATAAATGTGGCACCATTTAAAAGGGAAATAAACAGGCTTTCCACGGTATAAGATTTATTGCCAAGAAGCATTGTTACAACAAAGAAATAATCTACCAAACACAAATTTCCTTACTTTTTGTGCTAAGTTTACATTTCTTTGATATAGCTGTTATTAAAACATCTAAACAGAACCTTATTTAATTACTTTAAACCAAACAAGTCACAGTCATGTTGTCACCGCTGTGTGCGGCTCTTGAAAACAACCGTGGGCATGTTTCACTTCTTCTGTGGTTTTTAATACAGGGCACAAAACATGTTATTTCCTGTCCTGAGAGGCATCTCTCAAAATGACCACAAACAGACTGACTGAGACTTTATCAGCCGGTTTTCCTTTTTTAAACAAAACAAAGTCAACAGTTTTGTTCCAAACTAGTTAAACATCTCGTCTTTCAGTCTAGCTATGAACTCCACCCATCTTTTCCCTTTTATGCAGTCCATTTTCTCCAGTGATGTTTGTGAGTCCGTGCTTTAGTCCTTAGGCAGAATGTCAGTCTTTCCATGGAGTATATTTCTTTTACAATGTTCAGCCACTGACCAGGTCCAGGAGGGGCACTTTTCAGCCAGCATCTTGTGATGGCCTTTTGACACGTAACTATCAGAATTTTGAAGAGATAGATGTCCTTCTTTTGAATTATGCCCTCGGGTATAAATCCCAGGTATACAATCCGGGGGTCCCTAGGTATGTTATAGCCTAAAATCTCCTCCATAGTCTGAATAACCCTCCCCCAGAATTTTGCATTTTCTGACCAGGAAACATGTGATTGGTATTCATTTGCCCACACTGTCTCCAACAATTCTGCTGTTCACCTGATTGTTTTTAATGTGTGGTGTAATGTAAAGAATTAGGCTCTTCCAACCAAATTCCCTCCATCTTTTGGAACTAGTTGAAGTTTGTTGTGTTCTAAACATGGAATGCCAATCACTCTCTGACAGTTTAATGTTCAATTCCACTTACCATTTCATTTTTTAAATATAGTGTATTTCTTTTGTGTAAACTGCTGTACAATTTAGAAACAATCTTTGAGGGGGTCTGTTTGTAAGCACTTGTCAACACTTCAATCACCTCCTTACCTTCTGTTGAAATACCTGTTTTAATTTCTGTATCATAGAAATGTATTAGCTGTAAGTATCTTTACAGGTCATTGTTTTCTAAGCTAAATTCTCTTTTCAGATTTTCACAAGTTTTAAAAGTTTGTCCCTCTAAGAGTGTGCATACAGCTATTATTTTTCTCCTCACCTAGCAAACGTATTCTTCTATCTCTCCAGGTCTAAACCTGGGGGTCTGAGAAGGCCAAATCAGAAGTTTGTTGTCTCCTGCCAATTTGTGTTTTTTGACCACCAAATTCCATATTTCCAATGTTTTTTCTACAATGGAATTTTCTCCTTTTTCATCTGTATATTCTTTTCCACATGTATGTGTATGGTCTGAGGTGGGAACTGACCCAGTTTTAACTCAATATCCTTCCATCTAGCTTGATAGTCCGGGGAGCACCAATAGACAATGTATCTCATTTGGGCAGCATAATAATATTCTCTAAGATTTGGCAGTGCTAGGCCCCCGTTTTCCTTGTCAATTTGGAGTGTCTTGAGTTGAACCCTTGGCCTTGCTCCTGCCCAGATAAACCAGTATATCTGTTTATGCCATGCTGTAAACTGAGATTCTGGGATTCTGACTGGTAATGATAAAAAAAGGTATAGTAACCTTGGCAGCATGTTCACCACTTCAATTCTTGAAGTCCATCCAAGACTCGTGTTGACCATTTTACTATATCCCTTTGTATCCTATCATTTATTATATTGTAATTGGTTTTATATATTTTGTTAACTTCCTGAGTGATTAGCACTCCCAAAAATTTTATTGACTTTGCTTCCCACTTTGATTTATATATCTGCCTGATTGCTTTACTTGTTATGTAATTAAGAGAGAGTATCTGAGTTTTTATGATGTTCAGTTTATAACCCGACATCCGACCAAAGTTATCCATGACTGTCATTAGTTTGGGAAATGTTGAGTTTGGATTTTGGAGATAGGTGATAATATCATCTACAAAAAGTCCTATTTTATGTTCCTCTTTTGCTCTACTGATTTCTTTCAGCTCTTCATTTTGTCTAATAGCTTGAGCCAGAGGCTCTATGAATACAGCTGGATTTGAACTTTTTTCCACGCTTCTCTCAACAACAACTCCTTGGTTGTAAACTCCTGGAAGTTGATAATGATAGGTCTTGGAGGGGCCTCGGGTCGGGGTTTTTGTGCCAGGGACTGATGAGCATGCTGTATTTTCAAATCCAAGTCTTGTAGTAGTGGTAACTCGTTCCTGAGGAGTTTCTCAATAAACTGTGGTACAGAGTTACCCTCTTCTCCCTCTGCCACTCCGAAGAGGCGAATGTTGTTTCTGCGTGATCGGGACTCTAAGTTTGTTAGTTTTTGCTGTAGAACTCTTTGTTGTTCCCGGCTGGTGCAGAGCACCTCGGTCGCCTCCATCGCCTCTATCGCCTCCATCGCCTCCTTCGCCTCCTTCGCCCATCCCTCGACCCGCTGCATCCGCTTCTCCAACTCGGTCGGTCAAACTCTGCACTTCTGCCACAAGGTTGTCAAGTTTGCTATTGATTTCTTGTCCCATGTGATTCATTTCTCGTTTCAGGTAGTTGTTGTCTCCTTTGATATCAGCTTTTAGCTCCTTAATCGCCTTGATTATATGTTCAGAATCTATACTCGTTCCGGGGCACGCCTGGCTAGCTTGAGCTGCTTCGGTATTGCCAGCTTTTGCTGCTGAGGCACTTTTATCTTGAGTTTTCAGCATTTTTTCTTCTTCTTTATGACCTTTGCTATTTTTTCTCCCACTCATCTATCCCTGCCAGTAATAAAAATCTCGTTTTCGAGTTAATTATATCGAAAAGTCATAACTCAGCAACAACTTTCCCAGCAGCCCTGCCGCCTGCCTGACATGTCATCAGATCAGAGAGTAAAATAAGCAAGTGCGTAAAGACATAAGTTCGATATAAAGGACAAATAAGGAAAACATCACCAACCAAACTGCATTAAAAAAAACACTAAAACAAAACAAACGTAACCAACATAAATAACATCAACTTACAGTAAAGTAAAATCATTTAAAGTGCAGACTCACCTGTCTGTCTGTCACCTGTATGTGTCTCACCTGTCTGTCTCTCACCTGTCTGTCTCTCACCTGTCTGTCTGTCACCTGTATGTGTCCCACCTGTCTGTGTCTCACCTGTCTGTCACCTGTCTGTGTCTCAACTGCCTGTCTGTCACCTGTATGTGTCCCACCTGTCTGTGTCTCACCTGTCTGTCACCTGTCTGTGTCTCAACTGCCTGTCTGTCACCTGTATGTGTCCCACCTGTCTGTCTCTCTCCTGTCTGTCTGTGTCTCACCTGTCTGTCACCTGTCTGTGTCTCAACTGCCTGTCTGGCACCTGTCTGTGTCTTATCTGTCTGTCTCTCACCTGTCTGTCTGTCACCTGTCTGTGTCTCCCCTGTCTGTCTCTCGCCTGTCTGTCTCTCTCCTGTCTGTCCCCATCTGTCTGTGTCTCACCTGTCTGTGTCTCACCTGTCTGTGTCTCAACTGCCTGTCTGGCACCTGTCTGTGTCTCCCCTGTCTGTCTCTCGCCTGTCTGTCTCTCTCCTGTCTGTCCCCATCTGTCTGTGTCTCACCTGTCTGTCACCTGTCTGTGTCTCACCTGTCTGTCTGTCATCTGTCTGTCTCTCACCTGTCTGTCCCCATCTGTCTGTGTCTCACCTGTCTGTCACCTGTCTGTGTCTCACCTGTCTGTCTGTCATCTGTCTGTCTCTCACCTGTCTGTCTCTCACCTGTTTGTCTCTCTCCTGTCTGTCTCTCACCTGTCTGTCTCTCTTCTGTCTCTCACCTGTCTGTCTCTCTCCTGTCTGTCTGTCACCTGTCTGTCTCTCTCCTGTCTGCCTGTCATCTGTCTGTCTCTCACCTGTCTGTCTCTCACCTGTCTGTCTCTCTCCTGTCTGTCTGTCACCTGTCTCTCTCTCCTGTCTGTGTGTCACCTGTCTGTCTCTCACCTGTCTGTCTCTCTCCTGTCTGTCTCTCACCTGTCTGTCTCTCTCCTGTCTGTCTGTCATCTCTCTGTCTCTCACCTGTCTGTCTCTCTCCTGTCTGTCTCTCACCTGTCTGTCTCTCTCCTGTCTGTCTGTCACCTGTCTCTCTCTCTCCTGTCTGTGTGTCATCTCTCTGTCTCTCACCTGTCTGTCTCTCTCCTGTCTGTCTGTCACCTGTCTGTCTCTCTCCTGTCTGTCTGTCATCTATCTGTCTCTCTCCTGTCTGTCTGTCATCTCTCTGTCTCTCACCTGTCTGTCTCTCTCCTGTCTGTCTCTCTCCTGTCTGTCTCTCACTTGTCTGTCTCTCTCCTGTCTGTCTGTCTGTCATCTGTCTGTCTCTCTCCTGTCTGTCTCTCACCTGTCTGTCTCTCTCCTGTCTGTCTGTCACCTGTCTGTCTCTCTCCTGTCTGTCTGTCATCTGTCTGTCTCTCTCCTGTCTGTCTCTCACCTGTCTGTCTCTCTCCTGTCTGTCTGTCATCTGTCTGTCTCTCTCCTGTCTGTCTCTCACCTGTCTGTCTCTCTCCTGTCTGTCTGTCATCTTTCTGTCTCTCACCTGTCTGTCTCTCTCCTGTCTGTCTCTCACCTGTCTGTCAGGTCTGGTGTCCAGCTGTAAGTCCAGTCTGTCGTACCTGGTGAGTCGTCCTGAAGGCGGAAACGTCGCTGTCATCGCAGTGGGCGGAGCTCCAGAGGCTCTGGACGCTCGACCGGGAGCTTTAACACTACAGGTACCTGATTCTGATTCTGATCCTGATCCTGATCCTGAACCTGATCCTGAACCTGATCCTGAACCTGAACCTGATCCTGATCCTGATCCTGATCCTGATCCTGATCCTGATCCTGATCCTGATCCTGATCCTGATTCTGATCCTGATCCTGAACCTGATCCGGTCTGGACACAGTTCACTCCCGCCAGGATTTCACTGAGTTTTTTTGTGATTATTGAGGCCAAAAGTGTTTGCTTTAGCAGTGGATTTTCAATTTTTTGTCAATTTGTGATGTTTTATGTCTGTTTGGTAAAATTGCAGGAATTGGGAAAAATTTCAAGCAAATGAAACTGATTTATTTAAACTGCTACCAGTGAAGAGTCATATGTAATGACTTTCTTGGATAAAAAGCATTCTGCATATCACAGAAACAACTATATTTCAGGTCTAATGTTTAATGTATTTTCTGGGCTCAAAGTTATATAACAAAGAAAATACTGTACTTGAGTTCCATTTATAATCTTTATTAAATAAACTTTCAGCTCAACATTAGCACCAAATAAAATCAGTCAATAATGTCATTAAAATAAATCCATCAACATAAAAATATAGTTTCATGTTGATGTTTGAGGTAGATTATGTCCATCTTTGCTGTCTGAACAACATCAGCTTGTATTCTTCTGACTCACTGAATCAAACCTCATTTGGGAACATTTGGGAACATTTGGGAATTGTTTTGTTGGGTCTATGGCATCATTTTTGTTGTCAGGTGAGATTTGTCCTGAATCCTTGCTGAATGCTGTGATGACATCAGTTACCACCACACCAAACGCCACGATTGGTCCAAATCACAAGCGTCTGTTCATTTGGACATTTCATGCAGAAAAGTTGCTGTAATTTAGTAAAACTGCAGCTCTCACAGATATTGTGGAGATTTCTATTGCGATCACAGTGTCACAGTTTTTCTGCAGGGAGGGACTGATCCAGGTTGAAGGTGGAGTTCTGGACGAGTTGTTGTGTAAAACTTCAGACTCGTTTTTATTAGGAAACGTGTTGCTCAGTGTGTTGCGACAGTCTGCAGTGAGGAAACATCCTGACATCTGATCCACTTCTACAGATTGCCAAAACTTTGCTGCTCTGATGTTGAATCTTAAAGAGACAAGTTTCCAAACATGTGATTGTTCTTATGACACGGCCAGAGACAGATCAGAGAATCTTTAATGCAACCAGCTCAAACACAAGTCATTCATGTGTGTTCACTTCTACTTTCTCACCTTTGTCATGTCAAATTAAATCTATAATTTTAAAACACATTTTGAGCTGACGAAAGAGTCGGATATTTGTTTCAATGCTTTCCTCTTTTTTTGCAAACGAGAGGAAAAAATTCTCTTGAGAAGTCGCCCTAAAGTCCAAAGTGCATTCTGCTTGTTATTCATGCACTTGTTGCAATAACACAACCTGCATTAAAGAGTTCAGGACCTCAGTTGTTTATGTGCTGAAATGCTCATGTGGTTTGATGTTTTTGGGAAAGACAAAATGACCGTTGAACATTCGGGTTTCAGAACACAAAAGTTGTATTAGGAGACGGGATCGAACTTCTCCTGCCTGACACAATAATTAGTCTTTGCTTCCGAGGCTTTAAGAACATGAGCTGCAGTTTGTGAGGCGGCTTCAGGACCTGCTGCTTCTGAAACATGAAGGGTTTTGGAAACATAAATCAAACACACTATCACCACATGGGCTGAATGAAGAGCTGTAGCTGTTTTTATTTAGCTTTGCTGCAATTTGATGGAAATGAAAGTGGAATTCGATTTGCTGTTTGTTCTCTTGGCTGGATTGATTTGTTTTGATTTAACCACAAGATGGCGCCACAATGTGAAAAGCAAACACAGGTGACTCAGATGATGTCATCATCCTACAGGGATGTTGGTGTGATGTTAGAAAATGTAGTTTGTGGTTTTCAACCCAGTATTTCCTGTTTGGCCCCTGATGAAAGTGTAAAGCTGAAACGTTTGATTCAACACGAATCAACAAATCAACACAATTTGATGAAATGAGCGAGTCTTCAAACATCAGCCTGTCTCACTGCTCTGCATGTTCAGCAGGGTTCCTAACATCTGGCTCATGACCCTATGGGGGGCTGTGACGGGACTGCAGGGCAGGAAATAAAAATATATATTTTCCAAATGCTGAAATACTGAATAGTTTGAACTTCTTTTAAAAATGACCCTAACCCTAACCCTAACCTGTGGTGTGACTGCTGTAAATCAGACAGCTGACCTGTTTATGTTGCACAGTTCAGAAGCTTGAAAAATGCCAAAGCAAAATAAAAGGTTTTCTGTTTTAATCTCTTGCAGCTTTGCAAGAAAAATAAAAGACTGGGGAGAAATCTAAATGTTTTAAGATATTAAAAACTTGATTTAATGTCTTTTTCATGTGGACAGAAACTGAACAAATACGTTTAGTTTCATTAAATAATAGTTTGTTTGTTTGTTTTTCAGGTGCAAAACAGGAAGGGCTTCATCAAACTGGCGCTCAAACACGGGTGGGTGGAGCTTATGGGGGGCGTGGCTATGGGTGGAGCTATAAACACTGATCCCTCTGTGTGCGTGTGTGTGTGTGTGTGTGTGTGTGTGTGTGCATGCGTGTGTGCGCAGAGCTCAGCTGGTTCCGGTCTTTTCTTTTGGAGAGAACGAGCTGTTTGATCAGATGAAGAACCCGACAGGTTCACCTCTGAGGAGGCTGCAGGTCAGAGTTCACACTTCAGTTACATGTAATGTATGTATGTATTTATTGGGACTGTGTACAGTGTTAAATATAAATGTTACCATTTGATGTACCAGAGTTAGCTTATAGCTCATTTTCATCTGCAGTCACAATAAAAACAGATAACAGCACAATAACAAAAAGTACAAAGCAAAAAAACCCACAGAACACATGATAGAAAATACAAATCTACACACAGCAGCTCATCACACACAGTGTCAGCTAGAAATGACTAATGTATGTCTGTCAAATTAAAAACAAAGATTATTTGTGTTCATGAGTAGATCATGAGATGAAAAGTAGAGTCAGTGGTTACAGCTGAGTAGCTTTTAGCAGACTTTTTAATTTGGTTTTAAATGTACTGATGGAGCTGCAGCTCTTTATATCATCAGGTAGGACGTTCCACTGAGTTGTGGCTTTAACAGAGAAAGCTGACTGTGCAAATGCAGTGTGATGAAATGGTACAATCTCATATAGAGGATATTCTGGAGGATCTAATAGAACTTACTGAGCGAGTATACACAAAGTCACGTAGTGGAGGAGGAGCCAAAACATTTAAAATGATATAAACTAGGCACAGATTTGAAAATAATTCAGTAAATTGTCTTCCTGCAGTAACTACAGTGATGGAACTGCATTGGCTTTTTGTCCAGAGTGTTTAGAGTTTGTTTGTATAAGGACTCAAAAGGTCTTATGGCTGTTTGTCCAGCCGGCCCCCAACATGTAATGTAATAAGACATGTGGGAAAGAATCAGAGCATGCAGAAATATCTTGGCTGCGTCCAAAGAGAGACAGTTTCTAAAATGTTTTTTTTAACATGATTCTTAAAGTTCAAATTTGGATCCAGTGTCACACCAACATATTTAAAATCAGTGATCAGTGAAAATCAGTCCTTTCAGCTTTGATGAGGATGTCAGTGTTAGGAGGTCGTACCGTAGTTTTAGAGACAAACATACCTTTGTCTTGTTTACATTTAGACTCAGACATGATTGATCAAGCCACTGTGTGATCCTTTCCAACGCAACTGTTAGCTTAGCAGCTGCTAACTCAGCTGTTTTTGCATGTGTGTACACAACAGTGTCATCTGCATACATTTGCAGTTCTACATTATGACACTGTTGAGGGAGATCATTAATATATAGGCTAAATAATAGGGGACCTGACACTGACCCTTGTGACCCATTGTGACCTTCATGTTACTGAACAGCGCGTCACAAACTTTAACATATTGTATCCTATTAGATAAATATGAAGACAGCCATGCCAGTGCTTTAGATGAGAAGTTAAATTTAGAGAGTTTTGATATTAAAACATCATGATTGACTGTGTTAAATGTTTTACGCAGATCTAAAAATACAGCACCAACTACTCCTCCTTTATCAAGCCTTGATTTAATTTGCTCTATTAAGTGCAAGGTAGCAGTTTCAGTGGAATGATTTGCTCTAAAGCCAAATTGCATACAATGTAGACCAAAATTGCTTGTATTAAGAAATGTTGTCAGCTGTTTAATGACAACTTTCTCAGCAACCTTTGAGAGTACTGGCAGCACACTTATAGGTCTGTAGTTACTGGCTTCAAGGAGCTCTCTAGATTTAAAAATAAGTGTGAGAATAGCACATTTCCAGTCATCAGGAAAGCTGTGTTTAAAAGACAAGTTAATTAAATGAGCAATGGGGGAAATTAAAATATCTTAGTGTGATTTAACAAACATGGTGTCAAATTGGAAAGCATCTCTACTTTTGGAGCTTTAAGGTTTTGATGTTTTTGTTTACTTGTAACTCATTAGTCTCTACCAGCTCGAAAACCTGGCCTGTAGTATCTATAGGAACAATATCCAGTTTCCTTTAGGTACATTTTTTCCTAGCTCATATACAGACTCAAGAAAAAAATTATTAAAGACAGAAGCAACAGTAACATGATCTTCAATTAACTTTCCCTGTACTTTGAGTTTTGGGTCCCTCCTTGTGAGATTATTGATGTTTTTCCAGATTAATTTATTGCTGCCTTTTGTAATATATTGAGATAAAAACGAGTTTCTCTTAGCTGTTGGATAACTTTGTTCCTTAAACCTTTATAAATCAGCATATCAGTGTCTCTTCTAGTTTTAATTGCCTTCCTTCGTGCAGCATCTCTAGATTTCATTAGTTTACACAAATTTTCATTAAACCACAGTAAATTGTTTTTACTTTTAGATTTTATCTGTATCCTCACATTAACTCTTTCCCTCACAGAGTTGATTCTGTGAGTAAAGTATCACATCCATAGTCCAGATCATCAGTACATCATCCCAGTTCAAGCTGTTAAGTTCACTGACAAATAGGAATGCATTGAAGGATCATTGTCTTAGTTGCCATGGTCCTAAATCTGTTTTAGTCAGTTTTCTTGCACATAGGGTTAGGTTATGATCTGATAAGCCAGTGATTAAATTATAACTTATAGTTAGTTAGTTATTCTTTCTGGTTTGTTAGTAAATATCAGATCAATTTGTGTACTGGAACATTTTGCAATCCTAGTTGGGCCTTTTACTAGTTGTTTTAGTTGGAATTTGTGATCATTTTTAGTTTTTTCCTCTTAGATTTGTCCTCCCAGTTTACATTAAAATCTCCTATAAGTAATAATTCTCTGTTGAAATTGAACTCTTTCAAGACTTCTGTGAGTTGATCATAGAAAGTTTCATCTGCAGAAGGGGGTCTATAGACACCTATGATGTTAAAAGGCATTTGTTGGGACAAGATTATTTTTATCCCAACATATTCTAACATGTTACTCAGATTGTAAACCACACGTTCACATTTGATGTTGTCTCTCACATACAAAAAGCACCCCTCCTCCTCTTCAATCTGGTCTATCTGGTCTAAAACATTGGTATCTGGGCACCGTGAACACACTAGCAGGAGTTGTTTGTTTCAACCATGTTTCAGTCAGACAGAGAAAGTCCAGATTTGAGTCAGACAGAAGATGAGTTATCTGATTGCTCTTTGCAGTAATGCTTCTGATGTTAAAATGTCCACCAAATAGACCCCTTGGTTTCAGCTTAAGACCTTAAACCCATTTAACTATTCCCTAGCAACCACCATGTAACATCTTAAACCCATGTTACTATTCCCTAGCAACCACCTAGCAACCTCTACATACGCCACATAACAGTGCCCTAGCAACCACGTAGCAACCTTTACATGACATCCTAAACCCCACATAACTGTGCCCTTGCAACCACCTAGCAACCACCATGTAACATCTTAACCCCATGTAACTATTCCCTAACAACCACCTAGCAACCATTATATAACATCTTAAACCCACATAACTATACCCTAGCAACCACCTTTTCCCTCAGAGTTTTGAACCTTTTGTGTTGTTGGTCATCAGTTTGTTTGCACTTAGCTCTGCTGCTGTCTGTCAGAGTAAATGTTGGTTCCTGTTTATGTTAATGAGAACTGTTAGCATGATGCTAAGGTGCGTTAGCATTGTGTGATGTCAGATTGTTGTTCCATGGAAACAGAACCGGCTGCAGAGCATAATGGGAGTAGCGATTCCTCTGTTCCACGCTAGAGGAGTTTTCCAGTATAGCTTCGGACTGTTGCCATACAGGAAGCCTATAAACACCATAGGTACGACTCATCGTTAATCTAACATTTATCTAATGTTAATCCAACACTAATTTAACATTTTTCTAATGTTAATCCAACACTGTCAGAGGCTAAGCAGACGTCTGTCCCTCTCTATCCTCAGTGGGAAAGCCGATCCCAGTCGTCCAGACTCGGAGTCCCAGCAGTGAGGACATCGAGTCTCTGCATCAAGTTTACCTGCAGCACCTGACTGAGCTGTTCGAGCAGCACAAACACACCTACGGCCTGCAGGAGCACCAGCACCTCACATTCATATGACCTACAGATGATCTGTATATGTCCTGCATATGACCTACAGATGACCTGCATATGACCTGTATATGTTCTGCATATGACCTGCAGATGACCTGCATATGACCAACATATGACCTGCATATGTCCTGCATATGACCTGCAGATGACCTGCATATGACCAACATATGACCTACAGATGACCTGCATATGACCTACAGATGACCTTCATATGTCCTGCAGATGACCTGCATATGACCTACAGATGATCTACATATGACCTACAGATGATCTACATATGACCTACAGATGACCTGCATATGACCTACAGATGACCTGCATATGACCAACATATGACCTGCATATGTCCTGCATATGACCTGCAGATGACCTGCATATGACCAACATATGACCTGCATATGTCCTGCATATGACCTGCAGATGACCTGCATATGACCAACATATGACCTACAGATGACCTGCATATGACCAACATATGACCTACAGATGTCCTGCATATGACCTGCATATAACCTACAGATGACCTACAGATGATCTACATATGACCTACAGATGACCTGCATATGATCTACAGATGATCTACAGATGACCTACAGATGACCTACAGATGATCTACATATGACCTACAGATGACCTACAGATGATCTACATATGACCTACAGATGACCTGCATATGACCTACAGCTGATCTGCATATGACCTACAGCTGATCTGCATATGACCTACAGCTGATCTACATATGACCTACAGTTGATCTACATATGACCTACAGATGATCTACATATGACCTACAGATGACCTGCATATGACCTACAGCTGATCTGCATATGACCTACAGCTGATCTACATATGACCTACAGTTGATCTACATATGACCTACAGATGACCTGCATATGACCTACAGATGATCTACATATGACCTACAGTTGATCTACATATGACCTACAGATGACCTGCATATGACCTACAGATGATCTACATATGACCTACAGCTGATCTACATATGACCTACAGATGATCTACATATGACCTACAGCTGATCTACATATGACCTACAGCTGATCTACATATGACCTACAGATGATCTACATATGACCTACAGATGATCTACATATGACCTACAGATGATCTACATATGTCCTACAGATGACCTGCATATGACCTACAGATGACCTACAGATGACCTGCATATGACCTACAGATGACCTACAGATGACCTGCATATGACCTACAGATGACCTACATATGTCCTACAGATGACCTGCATATGACCTACAGATGACCTACAGATGACCTGCATATGACCTACAGATGACCTACAGATGACCTATAGATGACCTGCATATGACCTACAGATGACCTGCAGATGACCTGCAGATGACCTGCAGATGACCTACAGATGACCTACAGATGACCTACAGATGACCTGCATATGACCTACAGATGACCTGCAGATGACCTGCAGATGACCTGCAGATGACCTACAGATGACCTACATATGTCCTACAGATGACCTGCATATGACCTACAGATGACCTACAGATGACTGTGACCTTTGTCTCTGCTTGTAAAGACGAGTGTTTTTGTTCTTTTTCTGTGTAATAAAGTGCCATCACGTGATGATGATGATGATGATGTAACGTGATGTGGCGTGACATCACTGTGTTATTAAATTAATCCATATGAGATGATGCAGTTTTATTTGATCAGATTATTGGAATCAATAATTAATCAGATATTTCCCTTCATCAGCCAGCTGATCAGAGTGTATTTAACCTGAAACATTATTGATTAGTGTCAGATTGATTGACAGCTGACCAGTTGAGAGTTTTGTCCTCAGTTAACAGTTTCAATCAACCAGTAAAAGTATTAGAAATACAAACATGACGTCCTGCTTTAAATCAAAGTGTGTGTGTTTATGTATGTACAGTATATGTATGTATATATGTTTATGTATATATATAGTATATATAAAAACAGTAATATTCATATATTTCTATATGTAGATACGTCAGTGAGTTTATAAAACACTTTATTGACAAAACTTTTATTTATTTTAAAACAAATATCTGAGTGACTCCGCCTTCACCGTGCATGCGCGTCTTGTTCGGGCACGCGCTTTGCTGGGTGATACGGATCAGATTGAGACCCGGACATGATGAGGATGTTTACTGGCTGCTGATTGGCTGATGTGCGGAGCCGCGTGCGCTGTGGGCTGAGAGGATGATGGAGAGGAAGAGGAGGACATAACGCTGACATTTGTTTAAAGAAGAAGAAGAAGTGGGAGGAGGAAGCAGTCTGAAGAAGAAGAAGAAGAGCTCTGGATGTTTGAACTGAAACAAGACCAACAATAAAAGTAGAAAACAGTAGAAGAAGAACACGGACGAGAAACTTTTCTTAAAGTCTGCGCGCGCTCCCGCTGTCTGCGGCTGCTGACAGGCAGAGACGCGCGTGCACACTGAGCTGGGTGTGTTTCTGTATATAATGGATCGGTTGTGTCAGATGGCTCGACGGTGACGTCACTGGAGCGGCGGGAGCGCGCTGCTGTGGGTGTGAACGTGAGTGTTTGTTTACTACAGTGACGTCAGAGCTCATTAATTAATGAGTAGTTTTGACTTTTAGCTTTCACTGTTTTTATGTTTGTTTATGATGAAAACAAACTGATCAGCTGATCACAAAACACAAACATGTTTGTTGTTCAGTCTGAAGTTTATATGTTTTACTTTATTGATTACACAAACATGGAAATATTAATTACAGCTCCAACATTAAACTATTTAAACAGAAGAAATTCAGTCCTGTGACAAAGATTCACTCAATATAAGAAGTTATTATTATTATTATTATTATTATGTATCTACATGCTTAAAGTTACTTAACGTCTTTGGTTTCATTCTGTAATCAAACATCAGGTTTATTTAGTTAAAGAACAAAAATTAGTTCAGGACTCAGTTCAGTGGTTTCCAACCTGAGGTCTGGGCCCTGTAACAGATCACCAGATAACTGTGAGAGGTCGAGATGGCTGAAAGTAAGAAAATGAAAAATATCTAAATGTTTTTTAGCTTTTAACTGGATAATTTAACATCTCAGTGGAAATTATTCTAATCTAACAGTCTGAGAAGAAGAGTATGTTCAAGCACAAACTGATTATTACTTATTAAAGTTAATTTGAACTGAAGATTTGACAGTTTGTTGAGTTTGGAGAGTTTGGCTGTGTGGTGTCTAGAGTCCTGCTCAGTTCAGTGATTGGCTGGTTTTAAGTGGAGCTGCTCTGCAGACAGAACTGATGTAACCCACCTGAAGGATCTGCTGGTGGTCCAGAGGTTTCAGGTTTAACCGTGAACCACCTCCACTGTCCTTCTGCTGCCAGCTGCTTCATAAAGGAACATTATATAATATATTAACAACATATGTTTTCTCAAATCAAGTAGATATCTTTCAACGTTACAGTCTTTTTAGTGCCAAAGTCCCTCTTTTTGTTACTATACTTCCACCGCAGCTCAACAGGGAAACACTGTCCGAGGAAACACAAAGAGGGAATTTGATGCTAAAAAGACTGTAAATGTGGCAGATATCCACTTGATATGACTAACTCAGACTGCTGAAGCCTCATATAAGCTTCACATCTACTTTTAAATGCATTTTTGCAC
>CM076467.1:23981973-23991973 GCA_038419695.1 Scomberomorus guttatus | reverse complement strand
TATGTGTGTGTGGTGAGACAGGCTGTGTGTGTGGTGAGACAGGCTGTGTGTGTGGTGAGACAGGCTGTGTGTGTGTGTGTATGTGTGTGTGTGGTGAGACAGGCTGTGTGTGTGTGGTGAGACAGGCTGTGTGTGTGTGTGTGTGGTGGGACAGGCTGTGTGTGTGGTGAGACAGGCTGTGTGTGTGGTGAGACAGGCTGTGTGTGTGTGTATGTGTGTGTGGTGAGACAGGCTGTGTGTGTGTTTATGTGTGTGTGGTGAGACAGGCTGTGTGTGTGGTGAGACAGGCTGTTTGTGTGGTGAGACAGGCTGTGTGTGTGTGTGTGTATGTGTGTGTGGTGAGACAGGCTGTGTGTGTGTGTATGTGTGTGTGTGTATGTGTGTGTGGTGAGACAGGCTGTGTGTGTGGTGAGACAGGCTGTGTGTGTGTGTATGTGTGTGTGGTGAGACAGGCTGTGTGTGTGTTTATGTGTGTGTGGTGAGACAGGCTGTGTGTGTGTGTGTGTGTGTGTGGTGAGACAGGCTGTGTGTGTGTGTGTGTGTGTGTGTGGTGAGACAGGCTGTGTGTGTGTGTAGTGAGACAGGCTGTGTGTGTGTATGTGTGTGTGGTGAGACAGGCTGTGTGTATGTGTGTGTGGTGAGACAGGCTGTGTGTGTGGTGAGACAGGCGGTGTGTATGTGTGTATGTGTGTGTGGTGAGACAGGCTGTGTCTGTGTATGTGTGTGTGGTGAGATAGACTGTATGTGTGTGTGGTGAGACAGGCTGTGTGTGTGTGTATGTGTGTGTGGTGAGACAGGCTGTGTGTGTGGTGAGACAGGCTGTGTGTGTGGTGAGACAGGCTGTGTGTGTGTATGTGTGTGTGGTGAGACAGGCTGTGTGTGTGTGGTGAGACAGGCTGTGTGTGTGTGTGTGTGGTGGGACAGGCTGTGTGTGTGGTGAGACAGGCTGTGTGTGTGGTGAGACAGGCTGTGTGTGTGTGTATGTGTGTGTGGTGAGACAGGCTGTGTGTGTGTTTATGTGTGTGTGGTGAGACAGGCTGTGTGTGTGGTGAGACAGGCTGTGTGTGTGGTGAGACAGGCTGTGTGTGTGTGTATGTGTGTGTGGTGAGACAGGCTGTGTGTGTGTGTATGTGTGTGTGGTGAGACAGGCTGTGTGTGTGGTGAGACAGGCTGTGTGTGTGGTGAGACAGGCTGTGTGTGTGTGTATGTGTGTGTGGTGAGACAGGCTGTGTGTGTGTGTATGTGTGTGTGGTGAGACAGGCTGTGTGTGTGTTTATGTGTGTGTGGTGAGACAGGCTGTGTGTGTGTGGTGAGACAGGCTGTGTGTGTGTGTGTATGTGTGTGTGGTGAGACAGGCTGTGTGTGTGTTTATGTGTGTGTGGTGAGACAGGCTGTATGTGTGTGTGGTGAGACAGGCTGTGTGTGTGTGTGTGGTGAGACAGGCTGTGTGTGTGTGTGTGTGTGGTGAGACAGGCTGTGTGTGTGTGTAGTGAGACAGGCTGTGTGTGTGGTGAGACAGGCTGTGTGTATGTGTGTGGTGAGACAGGCTGTGTGTGTGTGTGTATGTGTGTGGTGAGACAGGCTGTGTGTGTGGTGAGACAGGCTGTGTGTATGTGTGTGTGGTGAGACAGGCTGTGTGTGTGGTGAGACAGGCTGTGTGTATGTGTGTGTGGTGAGACAGGCTGTGTGTGTGGTGAGACAGGCTGTGTGTGTGGTGAGACAGGCTGTGTGTGTGGTGAGACAGGCTGTGTGTATGTGTGTGTAGTGAGACAGGCTGTGTGTGTATGTGTGTGGTGAGACAGGCTGTGTGTGTGGTGAGACAGGCTGTGTGTATGTGTGTGTGGTGAGACAGGCTGTGTGTGTGGTGAGACAGGCTGTGTGTATGTGTGTGTGGTGAGACAGGCTGTGTGTGTGGTGAGACAGGCTGTGTGTGTGGTGAGACAGGCTGCTTACACACTGATGCTTCAGTATTAATAATCTAATGATGTCATATATAATAATATATCAGTCAGAGGGACCAAACCACTACTTTTACTGCAATACTTTAACTACATCAAGCTCATAATACTTATGTACTTTTACTGCAATACTTTAACTACATCAAGCTCATAATACTTATGTACTTTTACTGCAATACTTTAACTACATCAAGCTCATAATACTTATGTACTTTTACTGCAATACTTTAACTACATCAAGCTCATAATACTTATGTACTTTTACTGCAATACTTTAACTACATCAAGCTCATAATACTTATGTACTTGTGTGTGTGTCTGGTTGTGTGTGTGTGTGTGTGTGTGTGTGTGTGTGTGTGTGTGTGTGGTTGTGTGTGTGTGTGTGCGTGTGAAGATGAGTGGCGGCGGCAGCGGCGGTAAAAAGAGGAGTGGCTTCCAGATCACCAGTGTGACCTCAGACTTCAACAATCAAACTCTGGCTGACCAATCGGCTCCCAGCGTGTTCCTGAGTGTCCTCCAATCAGCAGCGGCCTCCTGCAGCCCTCAGGGCAGCTCCTCCCAGCCCACCACGCCCACCCTGAAGAGGAAATACATATCCCAGGATGCCTTGGGGCAAGGGGCAGGGTCTACCTCCAGATTCAGGGTGGTGCAGCTGGCGGTGGGCAGGGCCGGCAGCGGGCGGTGGGGCGAACCGTATCGCCGCGGGCGATGGACGTGCATGGACGTCATGGAGCGACAGCAAGTGGCGGGGTTCCAGCAGGTGATGGACAGCATGAGACACGCCCACTCGCTGGAGTCCCTGGAGATGATTGGCCGGGGCAAAGACAGAGGCAGAGTCTACTCCCAAGACACCGCCCATCTGCTGACTCAGTCAGTCAGAGGCAGGGAGGGGGCGGGGCTTGTACTGCACAGCGGGCCGCCGTCCCTGATGCACCAACAGCCAATCAACATCCGGCTCCTGGAGCACAAAGAGCCAATGAGAGGGAAGGCTTTAGACTCCACTTCTCCACCTCCTTCGCCCCGTACACGAAACATCCCTCCTCCTCTACGATTGGACGTCGATGCTGCAGGGCGGGTACGTGCACACAAACATTTAGTTTCTATTCGTCGTACAGCTTTAAGAGTTTCTATTGGTCAGAAGAAAATAATATTTGGACAGTACACAGAGAAATAGTATTTATACAATAGCAGTAATATGAACATTAACATAACATTAAGATATATAAATGGTAAGTGGGCTGCAATTATATTATTCTTTCGACCACTCAAAGCACTTTTACACTACAAGCCACATTCACCCATTCACACACTCACTCACTTACACACCGAGAGGGAGCAATTTGGGGTTCAGTATCTTGCCCAAGGACACGTCAACACGTGGACTGGAAGAGCTGGGAATCAAACTGCCGATCTTCCAATTAGTGGACGACCCGCTCCACAGATAACATTCTGATCTAATCCAGAGTCCCAGACAGGTTTCTTTACATTGTGTTACAGTTTGGTTGACTCTGATTGGTGTTTGGAAACAGTGCTGGTGTGAGACTGGTCAGACTGGTCAGAGTGTGTCTGAGAGGGGAGGTTAGTCTCAGCACCAGCTGACTCTCTCACCTGTCTCTCTCTCAGTCTGTCCTCAGGCTGTCTCACTCTCAGCCCAGCTCCCCCCCTGCTGGATTGTACCATCCCACTCTGACCCCTATTCAGACTCCAGGAGCCTTCAGTCTGGACCAAACCATCTTCCACCTGCCAGGGGATGCCAGGTAACTTCCTGTCTCACTGCTTACACTTTCTTTACCTGTCTGTGTCACTGTTTAGTTTGTTTACCTGTCGGTGTCACTGTTTAGTTTGTTTACCTGTCTGTGTCACTGTTTAGTTTGTTTACCTGTCGGTGTCACTGTTTAGTTTGTTTACCTGTCTGTTTGACTGTTTACAGTTTGTTTACCTGTTTGACTGTTTACAGTTTGTTTACCTGTCTGTGTGACTGTTTACAGTTTGTTTACCTGTCTGTGTGACTGTTTACAGTTTGTTTACCTGTCTGTGTGACTGTTTACAGTTTGTTTACCTGTCTGTGTGACTGTTTACAGTTTGTTTACCTGTCTGTGTCACTGTTCACAGTTTGTTTACCTGTCTGTGTGACTGTTTACTGTTTGTTTACCTGTCTGTGTGACTGTTTACTGTTTGTTTACCTCTCTGTGTGACTGTTTACAGTTTGTTTATCTGTCTGTGTCACTGTTCACAGTTTGTTTACCTGTCTGTGTGACTGTTTACTGTTTGTTTACCTCTCTGTGTGACTGTTTACAGTTTGTTTACCTGTCTGTGTCACTGTTCACAGTTTGTTTACCTGTCTGTGTGACTGTTTACAGTTTGTTTACCTGTCTGTGTCACTGTTTAGTTTGTTTACCTGTCTGTGTGACTGTTTACAGTTTGTTTACCTGTCTGTGACTGTTCACAGTTTGTTTACCTGTCTGTGTGACTGTTTACAGTTTGTTTACCTGTCTGTGTCACTGTTTAGTTTGTTTACCTGTCTGTGTGACTGTTTACAGTTTGTTTACCTGTCTGTTTGACTGTTCACAGTTTGTTTACCTGTCTGTGTCACTGTTTACAGTTTGTTTACCTGTCCGTGTCACTGTTTAGTTTGTTTACCTGTCTGTGTCACTGTTTAGTTTGTTTACCTGTCTGTGTGACTGTTCACAGTTTGTTTACCTGTCTGTGTCACTGTTTAGTTTGTTTACCTGTCTGTGTGACTGTTCACAGTTTGTTTACCTGTCTGTGTCACTGTTTACAGTTTGTTTACCTGTCTGTGTCACTGTTTAGTTTGTTTACCTGTCTGTGTCACTGTTCACAGTTTGTTTACCTGTCTGTGTGACTGTTCACAGTTTGTTTACCTGTCTGTGTGACAGTTCACAGTTTGTTTACCTGTCTGTGTCACTGTTTGAGCCTGCTTTTCTGATTGGTTACCTGCAGGGATCAATACTGAGTCACATGATCAAACTCTTCACACAGTCGACACAACAGCAACAATTATGGAGCAAACTGTGACACATTTGCATTGTTTTGACACAGAAAGCATTCAGTGACTACAGCCTTCAAATGTCCTCAAACATTTGACACATGTTTACATCCTCACTTCCAAACTCTGCAGTTTCTGTTCAAACACTAACATGTATTCTGCTGTCTGACCTTTATTTCAATACTTTAAATATGTTAATACAACTGAACTGAATCTAACACCAGTCAGACACACAGCTGGCCTAAATACCACACACATTCTTGTGTTAAGAAGCTGTAGAATAAAGGAACCATTGATTCAGACTCTGCAGGACGTCTATTTCTGATATTTAATCTCAAGTTTTCACTGAATTCTGTGTAAAGACGTGTTTTTAATGTATACGAAGCCGTTTTTATGACCTTGTTAAACAATCTTTAACCCTTACATACAGTTCAGGTCATATTTGACCTATTTTAACATTTGAGAGCAGTAAAAACACCTCATGTGACCCTGAATATACAAACATGGAAATATTTAAACTTTTAAAAACATTTTTGTGCAGCTGATACTTGTATAGAGTGTTCAAACCATATTTATTCAAAAATTCAAAAACTCATAGTTCAAAAACATTGTTGCATTCTTCACATTTAATATAATTAATTGAGATTGTTTTGTTCTCCTGCTGTATGTAACATAGGATCATTATACAGGGTGATTGTTTTTTCTCCATAAAGAATAAATTCTCTCTGCTCTCTGAAAGCTTCATTAAGGATTAATCACCCATTTATTAATGACTGATGAGGTGTTGATGAATGATTTGTGGTTCAGACTAATTACAAAGAGATACTGTGACAAACCACCGTCTCCTCCTTCATTAAAACTCCACAGTCTGAATGTGTAAATATCTCCTCCTTCATTAAAACTCCACAGTCTGAATGTGTAAATCTCTCCTCCTTCATTAAAACTCCACAGTCTGAATGTGTAAATATCTCCTCCTTCATTAAAACTCCACAGTCTGAATGTGTAAATATCTCCTCCTTCATTAAAACTCCACAGTCTGAATGTGTAAATATCTCCTCCTTCATTAAAACTCCACAGTCTGAATGTGTAAATATCTCCTCCTTCATTAAAACTCCACAGTCTGAATGTGTAAATATCTCCTCCTTCATTAAAACTCCACAGTCTGAATGTGTAAATAGCTCCTCCTTCATTAAAACTCCACAGTCTGAATGTGTAAATATCTCCTCCTTCTCGTCCAGCTGTTACACTGAGATTTAAACTGAGTTTAAAACAAACTCACTTCAGTAAAACTTTATTAGTCTAATGTGGACAAACAGTCTGTGAATGAATCAGACGTCTGTCTGTGTTCACTCTGAGTGGGCGGGAGGAGAATCCAGCTGCACTGTTCCTATTGGCTGTGACCATGAGTGGGCGGGAGCCGGAATGAGACAGCAGCCAATCAGAGAGCAGCGTGTGGGAGAGAGAGAGAGGGAGAGAGAGAGAGAGAGAAAGGGAAACCTGAAGTCTGTCAATGTTCAGAGGAGACAGAGAGATAGAATGTTAACGAGGGACAACAGACAGCCTGGACCTTAACGAGGGATGACAAACAGTTTGGACCTTAACGAGGGACAACGTGAGTCCAGACTTTAATGAGGGACAACAGACAGCCTGGACCTTAACGAGAGATGACAAACAGTTTGGACCTTAATGAGGGACAACGTGAGTCCAGACCTTAATGAGGGACAACAGACAGCCTGGACCTTAACAAGGACAGTGAACAGGGTTCTCTGATTGGACAGCCCTAATTGGGCTCCTAATTGGATGATCTGAACTGTGACTGGTCAGCATGTTCCTGGAGTCTGTAGCTGAGTTCTGATTGGATGGAAGGCTGTGATTGGTTGCTGTTGTTTGTTAGATGTTTGTTAGTGTGAAAAGATGATGTCACGGCGACGGCAGCCGTCTGACTCTGCCCTCTGTCCTCGTCCCCAGCGTCGCCCTCCGTCGACCCCACCCCTCCCCCTCAGGACTCGACAGCTTGTTGCTAAGCAACCAGAGACGGTGGTCGTTTTACGGGATCGTAGAAAGTTCAAAGGTCAGGGTTCAGCTATCAGGGAGTCCTGGCCTGGTGCTCAGCTGACGACCTTTGACCCCCTGAACCCTGAACCCAGTTCCAGGATGACTCTGCCCTCCAGAGGTCAGCCAATCACTGAAGCCCGGCCCAAAGCCACCGACCAACCACAGCATCACATGACCCTGTCATCCCTGCCCCCCTCAGCCCCTCACCCTCATTGGTCAGTGCCTGTCAGAGCTCCACACAATGGGCGGGGCTCTGAGGCCACCATGATGTCACTGCTTCTGTTCTGCCACAGGTAACCATGACAACAGATCCAGGAGGCGGGGCTTCTGCTGAAGATATCAGGTGGATCCAAACTGTTCGGCCCGCCTCTCCATGAAGATGGATTATTGATCAAATATTGATGATTGATAAATGATTGACAGATCAAATGTTGAATGAAATCTCTCTGTCTCTCACCTGTCCTTCTCTTACCTGTCTGTCTCTCACCTGTCCTTCTCTTACCTGTCTGTGTCTCACCTGTCTGTCTCTCTCCTGTCCTTCTCTTACTTGTCTGTGTCTCACCTGTCTGTCTCTCTCCTGTCCTTCTCTTACCTGTCTGTCTCACCTATCTTTCTCTCACCTGTCCTTCTCTTACCTGTCTGTCTCACCTATCTTTCTCTCACCTGTCCTTCTCTTACCTGTCTGTCTTCTCTGTGTCTTACAGTAGTTCCAGTAACAGTTTGGTTGCCATTGACAACAAGATTGAGCAGGCCATGGTGAGTCCGTACTGATACATTTATAAACAAAGTCTTCATTTCTGCTAAGACAGCTGACCTTTGACCCTGTGTGTTTGTGTGTGTGTGGTGACCTCTGACCTCTGTAGGACCTGGTGAAGAGTCACCTGATGCTGGCGGTGAGGGAGGAGGTAGAGCTTCTAAGGGAACAAATCAGAGAGCTGCAGGAGAAGAACCAGCAGCTGGAGAGAGAGAACCTCATCCTGAGAGCGCTCACACACTCAAACACACCTGGCCAAGACCACGCCCACATCACCTGACAGAGATCACGCCCACCGGACAGAGACCACGCCCACCTAACAGAGACCACACCCACTGGACAGAGACCACACCTTCCTCACCTGACAGCGTTGTCACAGTGATGGGTTGATAATCCCACTAATGAGGAGCCCTGATGGTAACCATGACAACAGGACTGACCAATATTTTCTGTGAGATGATTATGAAGATGATTAAGATGATGAAGATGATGATGAAGATAGAACAGTCTAATAAATTAATGTCTAACTTTGATCAAACTGATGCTCTTTGTTAAAATATAAATAAATATCTGACGTCTGATTCACACTTTAAAGACAAACTGTAACTTTTCTTCTTCAGGACGGCAGACAGAGATAGAAAAAGCAGAAAACATTATAGAACAGACAGCGGCAGACAACAAGACTTTTTAAAAAGGTGTTCTAAGATAGTTTCTTGAAGCTAAAAAGGCTGGGTGCAGTCCTGAGCGGGAGGGTGTGTACGTCTGAATAAGGTCACAGAGATAAGGGTGCAGATCCATGAACAGCTTTGTAGTTTAACGTGAGGATTTTGTGCTCAGTGCTGGAGTGAACAGGAAGCCAGTGTAAGTTAAGTAAAACTGGATTTACATGTTGATGTGGGGAGGTGCGTGTGAGATAATGAGCAGCACAGTTTTTAACATATTGAAGTTTACTAGTGATAAGTGGTGGGAAACCGTAAAACAGAACATTACAGTAATCTAATCCAGAGGTAACAAAGGCGTGTACCAACTTTTCAGCATCAGGAGGCGACAAGAAAGGTCTTATTTTTGCAGTATTACAGAGGTGAGGAATGAGATTTTGCTGATGTTATTGATATGTGATACAAATAAGCTTCTCAGACAAGAGAGGATGCAGATACTGGAGCGTTGTCAATGGTTAGCTTTAGGTTGCTTGCTTTATATATAGTTGAGATTATTAGTCTCTTTTTGAACAGCTGAGTTTTAAGAAGTTGAGCTGATCAAATATTGATGTCCCTCAAGCAGGCAGAGAGGGTCAGGGAGGACTCAGTCATATCAGGCTTGATTGATATATACATTAGTGTATCATCTGTGTAGCAATTTAATCCTAGCACATATTTCCTAACGATGTGTCCGAGAGGCAGCATGTAAATGCAGATTAAAAGTGGCCCTAAAACAGAGCCTTGTGGGACTCCTTGTGTTACAGGCACTGAATAGGATTGACTGGGCCCATGATGACAGATTGAGAGCCTTCTGTCAGGTACCATGTAAACCACATCAGTGCAGTTTCTAATATGCCCAGAGGTTTTTCCATGCGGTTGAGTAGGATGGAATAGCTGACCATATCAAAGGCTGCACTTAGGTCCAGGAGGATCAAAACGCTGATAGCTCTTTGTCGAGAATAGGGATTTGGGCTTTATTCGTTTATGATGACTTAGCAGCTTTCAAGGCATTATTTTAGCTAATCTGATGTTGTTCATATATTTGTAAATGGATAGTTAGTCCAGACTTTCTGTATTGTCTCTGCAGCTGACGCCCTTTGAGGGCTTGATGAAGGAAATATTCTTTTAGAGAAGCAATCTGGTGAAGGTTGGAGGAGAGTTCGAAGTTGCAGCAGTCAACAGAGCCGGAAGCTCCAGTATGGTGTTGGATATGAGGGCACAGTCGAGATTTTTGAGGTTTCTGAGTTGGAATTTGTGCATATTAAAAGCTTGAGGCAGAATGTCATCAAGAAGCAAAGTGAGTAGTTTATTTATTTATTTTGGAAATTCTTTATGAGGAATAATCTCTTGAGATTTGCCATCTCATTTTTGATGGGGTCCAAAATGACAATAATACAATATAAACACAATTAGACAAACATAATTAGAAAATAAAAATAACTACAAGATAATTAAATACCAAATGCGACAGACAAAAACAAAAACACAGTACATATCGAATAATAAGACATACAAAATCAGGAGATCA
>CM076467.1:23936973-23974473 GCA_038419695.1 Scomberomorus guttatus | reverse complement strand
TACACAGTTTAATAAATCAGTGTGTGTGTACACAGTTTAATAAATCAGTGTGTGTACACAGTTTAATACATCAGTGTGTGTGTACACAGTTTAATACATCAGTGTGTGTGTGTACACAGTTTAATAAATCAGTGTGTGTGTACACAGTTTAATAAATCAGTGTGTGTACACAGTTTAATACATCAGTGTGTGTGTACACACAGTTTAATAAATCAGTGTGTGTGTACACAGTTTAATAAATCAGTGTGTGTGTACACAGTTTAATAAATCAGTGTGTGTGTACACAGTTTAATACATCAGTGTGTGTACACAGTTTAATACATCAGTGTGTGTGTACACAGTTTAATACATCAGTGTGTGTGTACACAGTTTAATACATCAGTGTGTGTGTACACAGTTTAATAAATCAGTGTGTGTGTACACAGTTTAATAAATCAGTGTGTGTGTACACAGTTTAATAAATCAGTGTGTGTGTACACAGTTTAATACATCAGTGTGTGTGTACACAGTTTAATAAATCAGTGTGTGTGTACACAGTTTAATAAATCAGTGTGTGTGTGCACAGTTTAATAAATCAGTGTGTGTGTACACAGTTTAATAAATCAGTGTGTGTACACAGTTTAATAAATCAGTGTGTGTGTACACAGTTTAATAAGTGTGTATGTACACACAGTTTAATAAATCAGTGTGTGTGTACACAGTTTAATAAATCAGTGTGTGTGTACACAGTTTAATAAATCTGTGTGTGTACACAGTTTAATAAATCAGTGTGTACACACAGTTTAATAAATCAGTGTGTGTGTACACAGTTTAATAAATCAGTGTGTGTGTACACAGTTTAATAAATCAGTGTGTGTGTACACAGTTTAATAAATCAGTGTGTGTGTACACAGTTTAATAAGTGTGTATGTACACACAGTTTAATAAATCAGTGTGTGTGTACACAGTTTAATAAATCAGTGTGTGTACACAGTTTATAAATCAGTGTGTGTGTACACAGTTTAATAAACCAGTGTGTGTGTACACAGTTTAATAAGTGTCTATGTACACACAGTTTAATAAATCAGTGTGTGTGTACACAGTTTAATAAATCAGTGTGTGTGTACACAGTTTAATAAATCAGTGTGTGTGTACACAGTTTAATAAGTGTGTATGTACACACAGTTTAATAAATCAGTGTGTGTGTACACAGTTTAATAAATCAGTGTGTGTGTACACAGTTTAATAAATCAGTGTGTGTACACAGTTTATAAATCAGTGTGTGTGTACACAGTTTAATAAATCAGTGTGTGTACACAGTTTAATAAATCTGTGTGTGTACACAGTTTAATAAATCAGTGTGTGTGTACACAGTTTAATACGTCAGTGTGTGTGTACACAGTTTAATAAATCAGTGTGTGTACACAGTTTAATAAATCAGTGTGTGTACACAGTTTAATAAATCAGTGTGTGTGTACACAGTTTAATAAATCAGTGTGTGTGTACACAGTTTAATAAATCAGTGTGTGTGTACACAGTTTAATAAATCAGTGTGTGTACACAGTTTAATAAATCAGTGTGTGTGTACACAGTTTAATACATCAGTGTGTGTGTACACAGTTTAATAAATCAGTGTGTGTACACAGTTTAATAAATCAGTGTGTGTACACAGTTTAATAAATCAGTGTGTGTGTACACAGTTTAATAAATCAGTGTGTGTACACAGTTTAATAAATCAGTGTGTGTGTACACAGTTTAATACATCAGTGTGTGTGTACACAGTTTAATAAATCAGTGTGTGTACACAGTTTAATAAATCAGTGTGTGTGTACACAGTTTAATAAATCAGTGTGTGTACACAGTTTAATAAATCAGTGTGTGTGTACACAGTTTAATACATCAGTGTGTGTGTACACAGTTTAATAAATCAGTGTGTGTACACAGTTTAATAAATCAGTGTGTGTACACAGTTTAATAAATCAGTGTGTGTGTACACAGTTTAATACATCAGTGTGTGTGTACACAGTTTAATAAATCAGTGTGTGTACACAGTTTAATAAATCAGTGTGTGTGTACACAGTTTAATAAATCAGTGTGTGTACACAGTTTAATAAATCAGTGTGTGTGTACACAGTTTAATAAATCAGTGTGTGTGTACACAGTTTAATACATCAGTGTGTATGTACACAGTTTAATAAATCAGTGTGTGTGTACACAGTTTAATAAGTGTGTATGTACACACAGTTTAATAAATCAGTGTGTGTGTACACAGTTTAATAAGTGTGTATGTACACACAGTTTAATAAATCAGTGTGTGTGTACACAGTTTAATAAGTGTGTATGTACACACAGTTTAATAAATCAGTGTGTGTGTACACAGTTTAATAAGTGTGTATGTACACACAGTTTAATAAATCAGTGTGTGTGTACACAGTTTAATAAATCAGTGTGTGTACACAGTTTATAAATCAGTGTGTGTGTACACAGTTTAATAAATCAGTGTGTGTGTACACAGTTTAATAAGTGTGTATGTACACACAGTTTAATAAATCAGTGTGTGTGTACACAGTTTAATAAATCAGTGTGTGTCCACAGTTTAATAAATCAGTGTGTGTACACAGTTTAATAAATCAGTGTGTGTACACAGTTTAATAAATCTGTGTGTGTACACAGTTTAATAAATCAGTGTGTGTGTACACAGTTTAATACGTCAGTGTGTGTGTACACAGTTTAATAAATCAGTGTGTGTACACAGTTTAATAAATCAGTGTGTGTACACAGTTTAATAAATCAGTGTGTGTGTACACAGTTTAATAAATCAGTGTGTGTGTACACAGTTTAATAAATCAGTGTGTGTACACAGTTTAATAAATCAGTGTGTGTGTACACAGTTTAATACATCAGTGTGTGTGTACACAGTTTAATAAATCAGTGTGTGTACACAGTTTAATAAATCAGTGTGTGTACACAGTTTAATAAATCAGTGTGTGTGTACACAGTTTAATAAATCAGTGTGTGTACACAGTTTAATAAATCAGTGTGTGTGTACACAGTTTAATACATCAGTGTGTGTGTACACAGTTTAATAAATCAGTGTGTGTACACAGTTTAATAAATCAGTGTGTGTACACAGTTTAATAAATCAGTGTGTGTGTACACAGTTTAATAAATCAGTGTGTGTACACAGTTTAATAAATCAGTGTGTGTGTACACAGTTTAATACATCAGTGTGTGTGTACACAGTTTAATAAATCAGTGTGTGTACACAGTTTAATAAATCAGTGTGTGTACACAGTTTAATAAATCAGTGTGTGTGTACACAGTTTAATACATCAGTGTGTGTGTACACAGTTTAATAAATCAGTGTGTGTACACAGTTTAATAAATCAGTGTGTGTGTACACAGTTTAATAAATCAGTGTGTGTACACAGTTTAATAAATCAGTGTGTGTGTACACAGTTTAATACATCAGTGTGTGTGTACACAGTTTAATACATCAGTGTGTATGTACACAGTTTAATAAATCAGTGTGTGTGTACACAGTTTAATAAATCAGTGTGTGTGTACACAGTTTAATAAATCAGTGTGTGTGTACACAGTTTAATAAATCAGTGTGTGTGTACACAGTTTAATAAATCAGTGTGTGTGTACACAGTTTAATAAATCAGTGTGTGTGTGTACACAGTTTAATAAATCAGTGTGTGTGTACACAGTTTAATAAATCAGTGTGTGTGTGTACACAGTTTAATAAATCAGTGTGTGTGTACACAGTTAAGTCTTGGATCAGTTTTAGTCATGTGGCCTCTGTTGTTAGTAAAGTTGGTTCTTACCTCACACATATTTCACTGGAACAATAAAAACATATATAAACATAAAACAACAGTCCTCTGGTGGATCAGTTTTTTAAAGGGATCATGAGTTTTTTTAGCAGTGGTTTTCTGGTCTATGTGCTGTTTACATCACTGATACCCAACCTGGGGGTCCCGACCCCGGCCAGGGGTCGCTAAAGCTTCACAGGGGGTTGTGAAGCCTTCTTGACTTTAAGGGGTGTAAGAAAACTTAAAAAAAAAAAAACATATCTCAGTATTTTAGTCATCTCTGTGAAGAAAAGATCTAAATGTAATTTAAGTTATAAATGATAATGAGGAAATGAAGACGAGCTGTATTCACACAGCTTCACTCTGCTAATCGTCCTACATCAGAAAAGTACACAATTAAAACAACCACTGAGCTAATAGAACAACGGCCGAGCATCAAGGAGAAGAAAACACTGAATTTATCAATAAGAAGCCTATTAAGTTTGTATGTTTGTTAAAAAGTAAAAATATATATAATACAGAGAATTGTATAAAAAGTTGCTAAAAATATGAGGAAAACTCATCTCTGTACTGAAATATTGACAGGAAATCTGCTCAATATTGATCCAAACTGCTGGTTTACACAGACGTCCTGCCGGTTTGGGTTCACTGTGCAGTTTATCAGCCGTTCTGTGCTGTTATTGTTATTGAATATAATATGAAATATCCATGAAACATGTCACTTGGTCAGATTACTCTGATAGAACAGGGTCCTTAAGGAAAGCTGTTTGGAAGATAACTCTAGATTAATTTACCAGATATTTTTTACACATCTTTTGATTTTATTGGCCAAATTTCGTATTCATAAAAGCAAATTTACCAACACATGAGGCCTTTCAGAAACCTTTCAGTAATGTTGGGCCTTGGCTACAAGTTTGGATATCAGCAATAAGATAATGATTAATTATTAAAATCAATAGAACTTATTAATAAGAAGTAATAATAATGGGGCACCACCCTGGGGTCAGGGAAAAAGATAGCCAAATTCAGTCTCAAAATTTACTAAACTATCAATTTGGAACCTTGATTAATAATTAACTCAATAACTATAAACAAAATCACCATATCAATATCTAGTTAAGGTTGAAGGATTTTGTTCTTTGCAGAACAGAGGTTGGCAAAGATCAAAACACACAATCTGTAATCTTAGCTAAAATGTACTAAAAGAGTAAAAACACACAATCTGTAATCTAACTACGTATACCTATGTGACCCACATGTGCTGCCTGAAGCCAATTGTGCAAAGTTGTGTTTTAAACCTCTTTTAATGTGTGGGTCTCTGTTCAGGGCCAGTTGGTGTAGGATAAAGGTGCCAGGTTAGGAAGAGGTTAGTTCCATGCAAAGCCTAGTTACTGTATGTAACGTGTGTTACACATGCTAACGTTAACTTAGCAGGGTGACTATGCAATAACCTGACCATGAAAAGGGCGTCACAACAATAGTTCAATAAATAACATTAGCCAAGTCAAAACATGTACATGTGTGCATTGATCGAGTTAAACAGTCTTATTTTTGCCATGCTATGCTACGCTATATGTTGCTAGGCTATGCCCAGTTGTTACCAATCCATGGAGGGAGAGAGTTGCTTTGTGGTGTGCTGCTTCTTTGCGAATCCGTGGATGAGTCAGGCTGAGAAGAGTTTATCTCCAAGGCTGAAGGATGCAGGCCGTGCTGGGTAGTTGGTGCTCCAGGTGTGCAGGTCAGATGGCCCAGGTCACTGAGGAGGCTGCTGATTGTCCCTTTTCTTGTCGGAGTTAGCAGCTCAATGCGAACTTGCCTTTGTCGCTGGATCCTAAGCTCTCATGTCACTGCTTGTTCAGTAGAGTTCTGTGTGTGTCTGCTGTGAGCAGGCCAGGCGAGAGAGCAGAGAGCTGAGGAGCAGAGCTGCTCCTGCGGCAGCAGTGTGAGAAAGAAAGTTGCTGCTGCCTTCTGCAGCAGCCGTGAGGGGAAAGAAAGTTGCTGCTGCCTTCTGCAGCAGCAGTGTGAGAAAGAAAGTTGCTGCTGCCTTCTGCAGCAGCAGTGAGGGGAAAGAGAGCAGTTGCTGCTGCCTTGGTGGGCTGCAACCATTGATGTGGTCTCGTCAGCAGTAGGAGAGAATTCTTCTATTAGTGCTTGACAGAGCTCTTGGTAGTCATTTCTGACTCTGGGAGGTTGTGATTGTATAAACTTGTGGACAGCTTTAGAGCTGGTCTTCCACACAAGTTTAACTTTCTCACTTTGGGTTGCATGGGGCAAGTCAACTAGACTGTATTCTAGTTCTCTAAAGTAATCTTCGATGTGGTGATTACAGTTGTCAGGGTCAAAATGTTCAATGTCCTTAGCTATAAGCTCAAGCACTTTAAGGTGGGGACACTGTGAGGTCATTTCCGGTGAAGGTGGGACTAAGCTAGCACTACCATGGACGTATGCATCACGTGCTACAGTTCCCTCTGGTTGAAGGGCAGGGGCTGAACAACTGTCGTCACTCTCCTGGTAGTGCAGAGAAGAGGCTGAACAGTCCTGGACTGTTCTAATCCCCCCTTCGGAGGGATGAGCATGGATTGCTGTGTCATGCATCAGTGGCTGAGAAAAACACTGGGCAGAATATCTTCTAGCCAGGTTCTAGGCTCTGTGCTAGGGCAGAAATAAACTGCTCTACACAGGTGTTCTCCATTGCTGTCTCTGGAATGGAGGGTTATTATTACTTCTTATTAAGAAGTTCTATTGATTTTAATAATAATAATTATCTTTGATAATCATTAATTATTGCTGATAGCCTAACTTGTAGCCAAGGCCCAACAGTAACTAGTTGTGAGCTGTGATCACTTTTTGGCAACAGGAAAACTGCCTGTTACTGGTTGTATTGATCCTTTAGAGCAGTGGTTCCCAACCTGGGGGTCGGGACCCCCACAAGAGGTCTGTGGATTAATAAAAGGGGTCGTGAGATGATTGGACAGGATAGGATACCAAAAAAAAAACTATTTTTGAAACACAAATTGAGATTTTTTTTCTTCTGATTTTTGCTTTATTTCTTGTGGATTTCTGTATTTTACTTCTTCAAAACGGCCTCTAAAAGTTATTCAGATAAAACAGAGTCAGTCCTCTTTCTAGAGCTGAAAGGTTAGTTGATTCATCGATTAGTCGATCAAAAGATTAAGCAACTATTTTGATAATTAAATAATCGTATTTTTTTAAGTAAAACGTAAAAAATAATCTGTTTGAGCTTCTCAGATTTGGTGATTTTTTTTTTTATTTTCTTTGTGGAACATGATGATAAACTAAATATATTTATGTTTGGACTGTCAGACACAACCAGACGTTTGAAGATGTAACCTTGAACTGTGGGGAACTTGAACGGATATTTTTCACTATTTTTTGACACTTTATGGACAAAACGATTAACGGATGAATGAAGACAATAATGTAGCTGGTAGACACTGAAACATGTGGAGGCTCACAGGCTGTAAGGCTGAAAACTGCTGGTTTAAAAAAGTTAGATATGTTTATGTGTTTGACATGATGTCACAGATGTGAGTTACACATGAAATGAATCATTTCTAATGAGAAAACATATTTTCCTGCTTTGTGTTCCTTCTTTTACAAGTTTAAAAACCTCTAAAGGACCAGTTTAACCAGTAACGTGTTTAAAAACCTCTAACGGACCAGTTTAACCAGTAGCGTGTTTAAAAACCTCTAAAGGACCAGTTTAACCAGTAACGTGTTTAAAAACCTCTAAAGGACCAGTTTAACCAGTAACGTGTTTAAGAACCTCTAAAGGACCAGTTTAACCAGTAACGTGTTTAAAAACCTCTAAAGGACCAGTTTAACCAGTAACGTGTTTAAAAACCTCTAAAGGACCAGTTTAACCAGTAACGTGTTTAAAAACCTCTAAAGGACCAGTTTAACCAGTAACGTGTTTAAAAACCTCTAAAGGACCAGTTTAACCAGTAACGTGTTTAAAAACCTCTAAAGGACCAGTTTAACCAGTAACGTGTTTAAAAACCTCTAAAGGACCAGTTTAACCAGTAACGTGTTTAAAAACCTCTAAAGGACCAGTTTAACCAGTAACGTGTTTAAAAACCTCTAAAGGACCAGTTTAACCAGTAACGTGTTTAAAAACCTCTAAAGGACCAGTTTAACCAGTAACGTGTTTAAAAACCTCTAAAGGACCAGTTTAACCAGTAACGTGTTTAAAAACCTCTAAAGGACCAGTTTAACCAGTAACGTGTTTAAAAACCTCTAAAGGACCAGTTTAACCAGTAACGTGTTTAAAAACCTCTAAAGGACCAGTTTAACCAGTAACGTGTTTAAAAACCTCTAAAGGACCAGTTTAACCAGTAACATGTTTAAAAACCTCTAAAGGACCAGTTTAACCAGTAACATGTTTAAAAACCTCTAAAGGACCAGTTTAACCAGTAACGTGTTTAAAAACCTCTAAAGGACCAGTTTAACCAGTAACGTGTTTAAAAACCTGTAAAGGACCAGTTTAACCAGTAACGTGTTTAAAAACCTCTAAAGGACCAGTTTAACCAGTAACGTGTTTAAAAACCTCTAAAGGACCAGTTTAACCAGTAACGTGTTTAAAAACCTGTAAAGGACCAGTTTAACCAGTAACGTGTTTAAAAACCTGTAAAGGACCAGTTTAACCAGTAACGTGTTTAAAAACCTGTAAAGGACCAGTTTAACCAGTAACGTGTTTAAGAACCTCTAAAGGACCAGTTTAACCAGTAACGTGTTTAAAAACCTCTAAAGGACCAGTTTAACCAGTAACGTGTTTAAGAACCTCTAAAGGACCAGTTTAACCAGTAACGTGTTTAAAAACCTCTAAAGGACCAGTTTAACCAGTAACGTGTTTAAGAACCTCTAAAGGACCAGTTTAACCAGTAACGTGTTTAAAAACCTCTAAAGGACCAGTTTAACCAGTAACGTGTTTAAAAACCTGTAAAGGACCAGTTTAACCAGTAACGTGTTTAAAAACCTGTAAAGGACCAGTTTAACCAGTAACGTGTTTAAAAACCTGTAAAGGACCAGTTTAACCAGTAACGTGTTTAAAAACCTGTAAAGGACCAGTTTAACCAGTAACGTGTTTAAGAACCTCTAAAGGACCAGTTTAACCAGTAACATGTTTAAAAACCTCTAAAGGACCAGTTTAACCAGTAACATGTTTAAGAACCTCTAAAGGACCAGTTTAACCAGTAACGTGTTTAAAAACCTCTAAAGGACCAGTTTAACCAGTAACGTGTTTAAAAACCTCTAAAGGACCAGTTTAACCAGTAACATGTTTAAGAACCTCTAAAGGACCAGTTTAACCAGTAACATGTTTAAAAACCTCTAAAGGACCAGTTTAACCAGTAACGTGTTTAAGAACCTCTAAAGGACCAGTTTAACCAGTAACGTGTTTAAGAACCTCTAAAGGACCAGTTTAACCAGTAACGTGTTTAAAAACCTCTAAAGGACCAGTTTAACCAGTAACGTGTTTAAAAACCTCTAAAGGACCAGTTTAACCAGTAACGTGTTTAAGAACCTCTAAAGGACCAGTTTAACCAGTAACGTGTTTAAAAACCTCTAAAGGACCAGTTTAACCAGTAACGTGTTTAAAAACCTGTAAAGGACCAGTTTAACCAGTAACATGTTTAAGAACCTCTAAAGGACCAGTTTAACCAGTAACATGTTTAAAAACCTCTAAAGGACCAGTTTAACCAGTAACGTGTTTAAGAACCTCTAAAGGACCAGTTTAACCAGTAACATGTTTTATGTCCTTCCTGTGGGTTAAAACACCTTCAAAGGTTTTTAAACTTCCTTTGATGATTATTCAGTTAAAACCATTTTCAGACATTTTAAGGACCAAACTACTAATTGATTAATGGAGAAAATAATCTGCTGATGAATCAATAATGACAGTAATCGTCAGTTGCAGCTCTGAGTGATATAACAGGATCATGTGATGTGTTTCTGAATAATTTGGTATATAACATGAAGACTGTTATTCAGATGAAGCCTGATGAAGCTCAGTGACTCCTGCTGGTCTGTTCAACATTTAGCAGCTAAAACCAAAAAACATGTGAAGCAACAACATCCAAATATTCAACCATCAAACAGAATAAATGACAGCAAACTAACCAACCTGAACCCTGAAGAAGATAAACGTATGTTTCCATAGCAACATGCTGTGACTCCTGTCCTTAAATATCCTTTATCTCACTGCACTTCTGTGTTGAGCTGAAAGCAGAAACATGTTGTTTCCTGTCAGGATGAAGAGCTCCGCCCCCTTCCTCTCTCCTCCCCCCTCCCCTCCCCCCAGCCCCCCTCCCTTCCTCCTCCTCCTCCTCCCTGATTCGCTGTCCTGAACTCGACCTGTCCATCACGCTCAGCCCCACCCCCGAGACCGGTCACACACACCTGAAGCCACGCCCCCAAGGACAGACAGGAAGACAGAGGAACACAAAGGTGACATCATTCTGTAGTCCTGTGTGATGACATCATTCTGTGGTTCTGTTTGATGACATCATTGTGTGGTCCTGTGTGATGACATCATTCAGTGGTCCTGTGTGATGACATCATTCAGTGGTCCTGTGTGATGACATCATTCTGTAGTCCTGTATGATGACATCATTCTGTGGTCCTGTGTGATGACATCATTCTGTGGTTCTGTTTGATGACGTCATTGTGTAGTCCTGTGTGATGACATCATTCTGTGGTTGTGTTTGATTACATCATTCTGTGGTTGTGTTTGATGACATCATTCTGTGGTTCTGTTTGATGATGTCATTGTGTAGTGCTGATGTGTGTTCGGTTTCCTGCAGGTGTGTTTTGAAGAGCCGTTGGTCGTCATGGTAACACCGGAGCCTCACATCCCGCTGAGCAGTGACGTGCCGCCTCAGCAGCCAATCAGCAGGCAGAGGAGGAGAGGTGGTCACCACGGTAACCAGTCTGACAGCCTATACTGAGACATTTAGTGACTTCACTTCCTGTTAGTGCAGGTGAACGTACAGCTCACATGGACGACACAGGTGAGTCTCTGCAGCCTCTCAGGGGGACTGCAGAGAGGAAACGTTATCAGCTGATTCAAATAGACCATCAAACTCTCAGGAGGCAGTTGCCATGGAGACGCGGTTTATTACATCAGTCTCCACAGGAAATACAAACTACAGAACTTACGACAGTAAAGTGAATGTTTTAGTTCATTCTGTTGATCGAACACAACGTGTTTTTCTCTATTTTCTGGCATTTTATTGATGAATGGATTAATCAATAATGAGCCTGATCTTCATGATGTGTAGCTAATGATGCTGTAGCAGTGAGAGGCGGTAAAGATGGAGTCCTCTGGCAGGTGTATCTGGCCCCTCCTGTTCAGACAGGTCAACCCAATCACAGCCATGTATCTAATCTGGGGCGGGTTTGATATGATATGTCATCAGTCAGGATTTGAAAAGTGACACGTTCCATTGCTCTGATTGGTTGTTGGTCAGTCCAGTTACGTCCAGAGGCGCCCGTTGATCACGCCTCGTGGAAGTCGAAAGTGAACTGAGGTTTCAGACTAATTAGTAAAAATCAGGCTACAGATTCATCACTTCACTCCTGAAACATCACACCTGCCTACATTACCCACAGTGCACCACAGCACTGTTTGTTTCTGATCAGTAAAAATAAACTAAAATGATCAATGAAAGCTTCCTCTCCTCTGATAGGTGGGTCCCCCAAACAGAGAGGGGGGCCTCCTGGTGCAGCGTCCAATGAGGATCCAGCATGTCTCGAGAAGGCGGAGCTAAACACCACACTGGCTCTGAAGGCGGAGCTTCAGTCACTACAGGTTCTCACTGCTTCTGTTTATCAATAAGTTATCGATAAAGTAGGTTACCATGGTAACCATGTTGTTCCAGCAGGAGGCGGAGTTTAACTCCCAGAAGGCCGTTCAGGAGACTCTGTGGAAGTCAGAGAGGACCAAAAACCTGATTAACACCAGAGCTACTGAAGGTAACACACACACACACACACACATATACACACTTTAGCCTGCATGGTACAGGTGTGATATAGGTTTGATACAGGTGTACAGTTTTGGTACAGGTGTGTTCCTGTTGATACAGGTGTGATACAGGTGTGATACAGGTGTGATACAGGTGTGATACAGGTGTGATACAGGTGTGACGCAGGTGTGGTACAGGTTTGATACAGGTGTGATACAGGTGTGTTACTGTTGATACAGGTGTGTTACTGTTGATACAGGTGTGGTACAGGTTTTATACAGGTGTGATGCAGGTGTGGTACAGGTTTGATACAGGTGTGATGCAGGTGTGGTACAGGTTTGATACAGGTGTGACGCAGGTGTGGTACAGGTTTGATACAGGTGTGATACAGGTGTGTTACTGTTGATACAGGTGTGTTACTGTTGATACAGGTGTGGTACAGGTTTTATACAGGTGTGATGCAGGTGTGGTACAGGTTTGATACAGGTGTGATGCAGGTGTGGTACAGGTTTGATACAGGTGTGACGCAGGTGTGGTACAGGTTTGATACAGGTGTGATACAGGTGTGTTACTGTTGATACAGGTGTGTTACTGTTGATACAGGTGTGGTACAGGTTTTATACAGGTGTGATGCAGGTGTGGTACAGGTTTTATACAGGTGTGATGCAGGTGTGGTACAGGTTTGATACAGGTGTGATGCAGGTGTGGTACAGGTTTGATACAGGTGTGTTGCTGTTGATACAGGTGTGGTACAGGTTTTATACAGGTGTGATACAGGTGTGCAGGTGTGGTGCAGGTGTGGTGCAGGTGTGTTGCTGTTGATACAGGTGTGGTACAGGTTTTATACAGGTGTGATGCAGGTGTGGTACAGGTTTGATACAGGTGTGTTGCTGTTGATACAGGTGTGGTACAGGTTTTATACAGGTGTGGTACAGGTTTTATACAGGTGTGATACAGGTGTGGTGCAGGTGTGGTGCAGGTGTGTAGAGGCTGATCTTCAACTCTCTCTCTCTCTGTAGGAGTGAATGTCTCTCGCTCTCAGCTTCTCTTCACCTCACTTGTAAGTATCGACGTGCAGCATGATCAGCTGATCAGCCAGGCGCTGCAGGATAGGCTGTTGATGGCTCCGCCCCCCCCCAAAAGCCATGACAACAAAGCAGCAGATGGCCCTTCCCCCCTCCTCTTCATGACCTCTGACCTGCTCAGACAGAAGCCCCTCCCACCGGAGGAGGAGCCCGTAAACGTCAAGCCACACCCATCATCATGCCCCGCCCCCTCTACATTTGACCTTTACAGCCGGCGGAGACGCTGGGAGGCCACGCCCTGACACACCCTTAGCGCTCTGATTGGCTGCAGGTACTGAGGTTTTATTGGTCACCCTGTGTGATGTCATCTGATCAGTTTTTAAATCATTTCTGTGAGCTGTATTTATTCCTGTAAAGACTGAAATGTAGTTTCAATAAAGTTTTTTCAATGTTCACAGTTTGATGATGTCATAACTGTGGTGAAGGCTGTCCAATCAGAAGCTTGTACAGGTAGAGAATAACACACTGATTTAATTTACAGTAGAGTAATGAGCAGTATTCTAGGCCAGGTTTAGCCGGTTTAGCCGGTTTCTGGTTTTGGAAAGCAGAAGTAATCCCATGCACGGCGGATGCTGAGCATACGCCGTGCATACGAGTCGCACGCACGTATGCTGAGTCCTGGTTAAATCAAACACAGAACAGCGTCAAATACAACACAATAATGATAATACACAGCAGATATGAGATAACTTACATAATTATTCCATCAATGCTCTAAAAAAGTTATAAAGGATTTTCCCAGAGATGAACATTGACCTGAGAGATGGGTAACTGACTGACTGAGTGATGAAGTTACACCATTGGTCAGCTGAATGACTGGCTGTTGGTCAGATGCTTACTGGACATTACATCTGTGTATTTTTTGCACACTGCAGACTTTGCTACATGCTACATTTAGACCATATCAGTACGTACTGCTGGTAGAGATAAGAAACTTTCATAAATATGAATATTAATGTGTGAGTTCAGAATACACTTCATATTCACTTATTCCCAGCTGTCCAATTATTCTAGTTTTATTTTTCACTTTTAAGATTTTAATTCTATTAAATAAATATTAACTAATAACAATATTGACCCTGAGGAGCTCCTCCAGTTGCTGCTGTAAACATTAGAAGCACCTTTAAATGTAATGAAATGTGAACAAACATCCTGATGATGTGTAGTGCTGAATCCACTCAGTGTGAAGTGTAACTGACCGTCTGTCACATACAAAATGTCCTTTAATGGTAAAGTGATGAAAACAGGAACAAACAGAAGAGGAAGAAACACGACCAATAATCACAACTGATCACAGTTCTCATAGTGACGGTAACAGGATGTTACTGCAGCCAGTGACAGCAGCAGGTTCCTTTCAATGCAGATGTAGATGATCAATGATCATGTGATCATGTTTACGCAGCATGAGCATGAAACTGACCTGCTTCATTTTATCCACATTTCCACTTTCTAAGAACTCTGACACTGTCAGTGCTGTTAATCCAGACAACATGAAGACTGAATCAGTCTGTCTGCTGCTCAGAGTCAAACACACAACTAATACAGTTATTGATCCATCAACAGTCATCCAGAGGGTAACCCTAACCCGGCAGGAAGAGCTCACTGACAGCAGTGGGTCACATGATAACCAGCAGGTGGTCACATGATACCCAGCAGGTGGTCACATGATACCCAGCAGGTGGTCACATGATAAGCAGCAGGTGGTCACATGATAAGCAACAGGTGGTCACATGATAATCAGCAGGTGGTCACATGATAAGCAGCAGGTGGTCACATGATAAGCAGCAGCTGGTCACATGATAAGCAGCAGGTGGTCACATGATAAGCAACAGGTGGTCACATGATACCCAGCAGGTGGTCACATGATACCCAGCAGGTGGTCACATGATACCCAGCAGGTGGTCACATGATAAGCAGCAGCAGGTGGTCACATGATAACCAGCAGGTGGTCACATGATAACCAGCAGGTGGTCACATGATAACCAGCAGGTGGTCACATGATAAGCAGCAGGTGGTCACATGATAAGCAGCAGCTGGTCACATGATAAGCAGCAGGTGGTCACATGATAAGCAACAGGTGGTCACATGATACCCAGCAGGTGGTCACATGATACCCAGCAGGTGGTCACATGATACCCAGCAGGTGGTCACATGATAAGCAGCAGCAGGTGGTCACATGATAACCAGCAGGTGGTCACATGATAACCAGCAGGTGGTCACATGATAACCAGCAGGTGGTCACATGATAAGCAGCAGGTGGTCACATGATAAGCAGCAGCTGGTCACATGATAAGCAGCAGGTGGTCACATGATAAGCAGCAGCTGGTGGTCACATGATAACCAGCAGGTGGTCACATGATAACCAGCAGGTGGTCACATGATAAGCAGCAGGTGGTCACATGATAACCAGCAGGTGGTCACATGATAAGCAGCAGCTGGTCACATGATAACCAGCAGGTGGTCACATGATAAGCAGCAGGTGGTCACATGATAAGCAGCAGGTGGTCACATGATAAGCAGCAGCTGGTCACATGATAAGCAGCAGGTGGTCACATGATAAGCAGCAGCTGGTCACATGATAAGCAGCAGCTGGTCACATGATAAGCAGCAGGTGGTCACATGATAAGCAGCAGCTGGTGGTCACATGATAACCAGCAGGTGGTCACATGATAACCAGCAGGTGGTCACATGATAACCAGCAGGTGGTCACATGATAACCAGCAGGTGGTCACATGATAAGCAGCAGGTGGTCACATGATAAGTAGCAGGTGGTCACATGATAAGCAGCAGGTGGTCACATGATAACCAGCAGGTGGTCACATGATAACCAGCAGGTGGTCACATGATAAGCAGCAGGTGGTCACATGATAAGCAGCAGCTGGTGGTCACATGATAACCAGCAGGTGGTCATATGATAACCAGCAGGTGGTCACATGATAAGCAGCAGGTGGTCACATGATAAGCAGCAGCTGGTCACATGATAAGCAGCAGGTGGTCACATGATAAGCAGCAGCTGGTGGTCACATGATAACCAGCAGGTGGTCACATGATAACCAGCAGGTGGTCACATGATAAGCAGCAGGTGGTCACATGATAAGCAGCAGCTGGTCACATGATAACCAGCAGGTGGTCACATGATAAGCAGCAGCAGGTCACATGATAAGCAGCAGGTGGTCACATGATAAGCAGCAGAAGGTCACATGATAAGCAGCAGCAGGTGGTCACATGATAACCAGCAGGTGGTCACATGATAAGCAGCAGGTGGTCACATGATAAGCAGCAGGTGGTCACATGATAAGCAGCAGCAGGTGGTCACATGATAACCAGCAGGTGGTCACATGATAACCAGCAGGTGGTCACATGATAAGCAGCAGGTGGTCACATGATAAGCAGCAGGTGGTCACATGATAAGCAACAGGTGGTCACATGATACCCAGCAGGTGGTCACATGATACCCAGCAGGTGGTCACATGATAAGCAGCAGCTGGTCACATGATAAGCAGCAGGTGGTCACATGATAACCAGCAGGTGGTCACATGATAAGCAGCAGCTGGTCACATGATAAGCAGCAGGTGGTCACATGATAAGCAGCAGCTGGTGGTCACATGATAACCAGCAGGTGGTCACATGATAACCAGCAGGTGGTCACATGATAACCAGCAGGTGGTCACATGATAAGCAGCAGGTGGTCACATGATAAGCAGCAGGTGGTCACATGATAAGCAGCAGCTGGTCACATGATAACCAGCAGGTGGTCACATGATAAGCAGCAGCAGGTCACATGATAAGCAGCAGGTGGTCACATGATAACCAGCAGGTGGTCACATGATAAGCAGCAGGTGGTCACATGATAAGCAGCAGAAGGTCACATGATAAGCAGCAGCAGGTGGTCACATGATAAGCAGCAGCAGGTGGTCACATGATAAGTAGCAGGTGGTCACATGATAAGCAGCAGGTGGTCACATGATAACCAGCAGGTGGTCACATGATAACCAGCAGGTGGTCACATGATAACCAGCAGGTGGTCACATGATAAGCAGCAGCAGGTGGTCACATGATAAGCAACAGGTGGTCACATGATAACCAGCAGGTGGTCACATGATAAGCAGCAGGTGGTCACATAATAAGCAGCAGCAGGTGGTCACATGATAAGCAACAGGTGGTCACATGATAACCAGCAGGTGGTCACATGATAAGCAGCAGCTGGTCACATGATAAGCAGCAGGTGGTCACATGATAAGCAGCAGCTGGTCACATGATAACCAGCAGGTGGTCACATGATAAGCAGCAGCAGTTCACATGATAAGCAGCAGGTGGTCACATGATAACCAGCAGGTGGTCACATGATAAGCAGCAGGTGGTCACATGATAAGCAGCAGAAGGTCACATGATAAGCAGCAGCAGGTGGTCACATGATAACCAGCAGGTGGTCACATGATAAGCAGCAGCAGGTCACATGATAACCAGCAGGTGGTCACATGATAAGCAGCAGGTGGTCACATGATAAGCAGCAGCAGGTCACATGATAACCAGCAGGTGGTCACATGATAACCAGCAGGTGGTCACATGATAAGCAGCAGGTGGTCACATGATAAGCAGCAGGTGGTCACATGATAGGCAGCAGCAGGTCACATGATAACCAGCAGGTGGTCACATGATAACCAGCAGGTGGTCACATGATAAGCAGCAGAAGGTCACATGATAAGCAGCAGCAGGTGGTCACATGATAACCAGCAGGTGGTCACATGATAAGCAGCAGCAGGTCACATGATAACCAGCAGGTGGTCACATGATAACCAGCAGGTGGTCACATGATAAGCAGCAGGTGGTCACATGATAACCAGCAGGTGGTCACATGATAAGCAGCAGGTGGTCACATGATAAGCAGCAGGTGGTCACATGATAACCAGCAGGTGGTCACATGATAAGCAGCAGGTGGTCACATGATAAGCAGCAGGTGGTCACATGATAAGCAGCAGCAGGTGGTCACATGATAACCAGCAGGTGGTCACATGATAAGCAGCAGCAGGTCACATGATAACCAGCAGGTGGTCACATGATAAGCAGCAGGTGGTCACATGATAAGCAGCAGGTGGTCACATGATAACCAGCAGGTGGTCACATGATAAGCAGCAGGTGGTCACATGATAAGCAGCAGGTGGTCACATGATAAGCAGCAGCAGGTGGTCACATGATAACCAGCAGGTGGTCACATGATAAGCAGCAGCAGGTCACATGATAACCAGCAGGTGGTCACATGATAAGCAGCAGGTGGTCACATGATAAGCAGCAGCAGGTGGTCACATGATAACCAGCAGGTGGTCACATGATAACCAGCAGGTGGTCACATGATAAGCAGCAGGTGGTCACATGATAAGCAGCAGCAGGTGGTCACATGATAAGCAGCAGGTGGTCACATGATAACCAGCAGGTGGTCACATGATAAGCAGCAGGTGGTCACATGATAAGCAGCAGCAGGTGGTCACATGATAAGCAGCAGGTGGTCACATGATAAGCAGCAGCTGGTCACATGATAAGCAGCAGGTGGTCACATGATAAGCAGCGGCTGGTCACATGATAAGCAGCAGGTGGTCACATGATAAGCAGCAGGTGGTCACATGATGAGCAGCAGGTGGTCACATGATGAGCAGCAGGTGGTCACATGATAAGCAGCGGCTGGTCACATGATAAGCAGCAGGTGGTCACATGATAAGCAGCAGGTGGTCACATGATGAGCAGCAGGTGGTCACATGATGAGCAGCAGGTGGTCACATGATAAGCAGCGGCTGGTCACATGATAAGCAGCAGGTGGTCACATGATAAGCAGCAGGTGGTCACATGATAAGCAGCAGGTGGTCACATGATGAGCAGCAGGTGGTCACATGATGAGCAGCAGGTGGTCACATGATAAGCAGCAGCAGGTGGTCACATGATAAGCAGCTGGTGGTCACATGATAACCAGCAGGTGGTCACATGATAAGCAGCAGGTGGTCACATGATAAGCAGCAGCAGGTGGTCACATGATAAGCAGCAGGTGGTCACATGATAAGCAGCAGCTGGTCACATGATAAGCAGCAGGTGGTCACATGATAAGCAGCGGCTGGTCACATGATAAGCAGCAGGTGGTCACATGATAAGCAGCAGGTGGTCACATGATGAGCAGCAGGTGGTCACATGATGAGCAGCAGGTGGTCACATGATGAGCAGCAGGTGGTCACATGATGAGCAGCAGGTGGTCACATGATGAGCAGCAGGTGGTCACATGATAAGCAGCAGCTGGTCACATGATAAGCAGCAGGTGGTCACATGATAAGCAGCAGCTGGTCACATGATAAGCAGCAGCAGCTGGTCACATGATAAGCAGCAGCTGGTCACATGATAAGCAGCAGCAGCTGGTCACATGATAAGCAGCAGCTGGTCACATGATAAGCAGCAGCTGGTCACATGATAAGCAGCAGCTGGTCACATGATAAGCAGCAGGTGGTCACATGATAAGCAGCAGCTGGTGGTCACATGATAACCAGCAGGTGGTCACATGATAACCAGCAGGTGGTCACATGATAACCAGCAGGTGGTCACATGATAACCAGCAGGTGGTCACATGATAAGCAGCAGGTGGTCACATGATAAGCAGCAGCAGGTCACATGATAACCAGCAGGTGGTCACATGATAACCAGCAGGTGGTCACATGATAAGCAGCAGGTGGTCACATGATAAGCAGCAGCTGGTCACATGATAAGCAGCAGGTGGTCACATGATAAGCAGCAGCTGGTGGTCACATGATAACCAGCAGGTGGTCACATGATAACCAGCAGGTGGTCACATGATAAGCAGCAGGTGGTCACATGATAACCAGCAGGTGGTCACATGATAAGCAGCAGCTGGTCACATGATAACCAGCAGGTGGTCACATGATAAGCAGCAGGTGGTCACATGATAAGCAGCAGGTGGTCACATGATAAGCAGCAGCTGGTCACATGATAAGCAGCAGGTGGTCACATGATAAGCAGCAGCTGGTCACATGATAAGCAGCAGCTGGTCACATGATAAGCAGCAGGTGGTCACATGATAAGCAGCAGCTGGTGGTCACATGATAACCAGCAGGTGGTCACATGATAACCAGCAGGTGGTCACATGATAACCAGCAGGTGGTCACATGATAACCAGCAGGTGGTCACATGATAAGCAGCAGGTGGTCACATGATAAGTAGCAGGTGGTCACATGATAAGCAGCAGGTGGTCACATGATAACCAGCAGGTGGTCACATGATAACCAGCAGGTGGTCACATGATAAGCAGCAGGTGGTCACATGATAAGCAGCAGCTGGTGGTCACATGATAACCAGCAGGTGGTCATATGATAACCAGCAGGTGGTCACATGATAAGCAGCAGGTGGTCACATGATAAGCAGCAGCTGGTCACATGATAAGCAGCAGGTGGTCACATGATAAGCAGCAGCTGGTGGTCACATGATAACCAGCAGGTGGTCACATGATAACCAGCAGGTGGTCACATGATAAGCAGCAGGTGGTCACATGATAAGCAGCAGCTGGTCACATGATAACCAGCAGGTGGTCACATGATAAGCAGCAGCAGGTCACATGATAAGCAGCAGGTGGTCACATGATAAGCAGCAGAAGGTCACATGATAAGCAGCAGCAGGTGGTCACATGATAACCAGCAGGTGGTCACATGATAAGCAGCAGGTGGTCACATGATAAGCAGCAGGTGGTCACATGATAAGCAGCAGCAGGTGGTCACATGATAACCAGCAGGTGGTCACATGATAACCAGCAGGTGGTCACATGATAAGCAGCAGGTGGTCACATGATAAGCAGCAGGTGGTCACATGATAAGCAACAGGTGGTCACATGATACCCAGCAGGTGGTCACATGATACCCAGCAGGTGGTCACATGATAAGCAGCAGCTGGTCACATGATAAGCAGCAGGTGGTCACATGATAACCAGCAGGTGGTCACATGATAAGCAGCAGCTGGTCACATGATAAGCAGCAGGTGGTCACATGATAAGCAGCAGCTGGTGGTCACATGATAACCAGCAGGTGGTCACATGATAACCAGCAGGTGGTCACATGATAACCAGCAGGTGGTCACATGATAAGCAGCAGGTGGTCACATGATAAGCAGCAGGTGGTCACATGATAAGCAGCAGCTGGTCACATGATAACCAGCAGGTGGTCACATGATAAGCAGCAGCAGGTCACATGATAAGCAGCAGGTGGTCACATGATAACCAGCAGGTGGTCACATGATAAGCAGCAGGTGGTCACATGATAAGCAGCAGAAGGTCACATGATAAGCAGCAGCAGGTGGTCACATGATAAGCAGCAGCAGGTGGTCACATGATAAGTAGCAGGTGGTCACATGATAAGCAGCAGGTGGTCACATGATAACCAGCAGGTGGTCACATGATAACCAGCAGGTGGTCACATGATAACCAGCAGGTGGTCACATGATAAGCAGCAGCAGGTGGTCACATGATAAGCAACAGGTGGTCACATGATAACCAGCAGGTGGTCACATGATAAGCAGCAGGTGGTCACATAATAAGCAGCAGCAGGTGGTCACATGATAAGCAACAGGTGGTCACATGATAACCAGCAGGTGGTCACATGATAAGCAGCAGCTGGTCACATGATAAGCAGCAGGTGGTCACATGATAAGCAGCAGCTGGTCACATGATAACCAGCAGGTGGTCACATGATAAGCAGCAGCAGTTCACATGATAAGCAGCAGGTGGTCACATGATAACCAGCAGGTGGTCACATGATAAGCAGCAGGTGGTCACATGATAAGCAGCAGAAGGTCACATGATAAGCAGCAGCAGGTGGTCACATGATAACCAGCAGGTGGTCACATGATAAGCAGCAGCAGGTCACATGATAACCAGCAGGTGGTCACATGATAAGCAGCAGGTGGTCACATGATAAGCAGCAGCAGGTCACATGATAACCAGCAGGTGGTCACATGATAACCAGCAGGTGGTCACATGATAAGCAGCAGGTGGTCACATGATAAGCAGCAGGTGGTCACATGATAGGCAGCAGCAGGTCACATGATAACCAGCAGGTGGTCACATGATAACCAGCAGGTGGTCACATGATAAGCAGCAGAAGGTCACATGATAAGCAGCAGCAGGTGGTCACATGATAACCAGCAGGTGGTCACATGATAAGCAGCAGCAGGTCACATGATAACCAGCAGGTGGTCACATGATAACCAGCAGGTGGTCACATGATAAGCAGCAGGTGGTCACATGATAACCAGCAGGTGGTCACATGATAAGCAGCAGGTGGTCACATGATAAGCAGCAGGTGGTCACATGATAACCAGCAGGTGGTCACATGATAAGCAGCAGGTGGTCACATGATAAGCAGCAGGTGGTCACATGATAAGCAGCAGCAGGTGGTCACATGATAACCAGCAGGTGGTCACATGATAAGCAGCAGCAGGTCACATGATAACCAGCAGGTGGTCACATGATAAGCAGCAGGTGGTCACATGATAAGCAGCAGGTGGTCACATGATAACCAGCAGGTGGTCACATGATAAGCAGCAGGTGGTCACATGATAAGCAGCAGGTGGTCACATGATAAGCAGCAGCAGGTGGTCACATGATAACCAGCAGGTGGTCACATGATAAGCAGCAGCAGGTCACATGATAACCAGCAGGTGGTCACATGATAAGCAGCAGGTGGTCACATGATAAGCAGCAGCAGGTGGTCACATGATAACCAGCAGGTGGTCACATGATAACCAGCAGGTGGTCACATGATAAGCAGCAGGTGGTCACATGATAAGCAGCAGCAGGTGGTCACATGATAAGCAGCAGGTGGTCACATGATAACCAGCAGGTGGTCACATGATAAGCAGCAGGTGGTCACATGATAAGCAGCAGCAGGTGGTCACATGATAAGCAGCAGGTGGTCACATGATAAGCAGCAGCTGGTCACATGATAAGCAGCAGGTGGTCACATGATAAGCAGCGGCTGGTCACATGATAAGCAGCAGGTGGTCACATGATAAGCAGCAGGTGGTCACATGATGAGCAGCAGGTGGTCACATGATGAGCAGCAGGTGGTCACATGATAAGCAGCGGCTGGTCACATGATAAGCAGCAGGTGGTCACATGATAAGCAGCAGGTGGTCACATGATGAGCAGCAGGTGGTCACATGATGAGCAGCAGGTGGTCACATGATAAGCAGCGGCTGGTCACATGATAAGCAGCAGGTGGTCACATGATAAGCAGCAGGTGGTCACATGATAAGCAGCAGGTGGTCACATGATGAGCAGCAGGTGGTCACATGATGAGCAGCAGGTGGTCACATGATAAGCAGCAGCAGGTGGTCACATGATAAGCAGCTGGTGGTCACATGATAACCAGCAGGTGGTCACATGATAAGCAGCAGGTGGTCACATGATAAGCAGCAGCAGGTGGTCACATGATAAGCAGCAGGTGGTCACATGATAAGCAGCAGCTGGTCACATGATAAGCAGCAGGTGGTCACATGATAAGCAGCGGCTGGTCACATGATAAGCAGCAGGTGGTCACATGATAAGCAGCAGGTGGTCACATGATGAGCAGCAGGTGGTCACATGATGAGCAGCAGGTGGTCACATGATGAGCAGCAGGTGGTCACATGATGAGCAGCAGGTGGTCACATGATGAGCAGCAGGTGGTCACATGATAAGCAGCAGCTGGTCACATGATAAGCAGCAGGTGGTCACATGATAAGCAGCAGCTGGTCACATGATAAGCAGCAGCAGCTGGTCACATGATAAGCAGCAGCTGGTCACATGATAAGCAGCAGCAGCTGGTCACATGATAAGCAGCAGCTGGTCACATGATAAGCAGCAGCTGGTCACATGATAAGCAGCAGCTGGTCACATGATAAGCAGCAGGTGGTCACATGATAAGCAGCAGCTGGTGGTCACATGATAACCAGCAGGTGGTCACATGATAACCAGCAGGTGGTCACATGATAACCAGCAGGTGGTCACATGATAACCAGCAGGTGGTCACATGATAAGCAGCAGGTGGTCACATGATAAGTAGCAGGTGGTCACATGATAAGCAGCAGGTGGTCACATGATAACCAGCAGGTGGTCACATGATAACCAGCAGGTGGTCACATGATAACCAGCAGGTGGTCACATGATAAGCAGCAGCTGGTGGTCACATGATAACCAGCAGGTGGTCATATGATAACCAGCAGGTGGTCACATGATAAGCAGCAGGTGGTCACATGATAAGCAGCAGCTGGTCACATGATAAGCAGCAGGTGGTCACATGATAAGCAGCAGGTGGTCACATGATAAGCAGCAGCTGGTGGTCACATGATAACCAGCAGGTGGTCACATGATAACCAGCAGGTGGTCACATGATAAGCAGCAGGTGGTCACATGATAAGCAGCAGCTGGTCACATGATAACCAGCAGGTGGTCACATGATAAGCAGCAGCAGGTCACATGATAAGCAGCAGGTGGTCACATGATAAGCAGCAGAAGGTCACATGATAAGCAGCAGCAGGTGGTCACATGATAACCAGCAGGTGGTCACATGATAAGCAGCAGCAGGTCACATGATAACCAGCAGGTGGTCACATGATAAGCAGCAGGTGGTCACATGATAAGCAGCAGCAGGTGGTCACATGATAACCAGCAGGTGGTCACATGATAAGCAGCAGGTGGTCACATGATAAGCAGCAGGTGGTCACATGATAAGCAGCAGGTGGTCACATGATAAGCAACAGGTGGTCACATGATACCCAGCAGGTGGTCACATGATACCCAGCAGGTGGTCACATGATAAGCAGCAGCTGGTCACATGATAAGCAGCAGGTGGTCACATGATAACCAGCAGGTGGTCACATGATAAGCAGCAGCTGGTCACATGATAAGCAGCAGGTGGTCACATGATAAGCAGCAGCTGGTGGTCACATGATAACCAGCAGGTGGTCACATGATAACCAGCAGGTGGTCACATGATAACCAGCAGGTGGTCACATGATAAGCAGCAGGTGGTCACATGATAAGCAGCAGGTGGTCACATGATAAGCAGCAGCTGGTCACATGATAACCAGCAGGTGGTCACATGATAAGCAGCAGCAGGTCACATGATAAGCAGCAGGTGGTCACATGATAACCAGCAGGTGGTCACATGATAAGCAGCAGGTGGTCACATGATAAGCAGCAGAAGGTCACATGATAAGCAGCAGCAGGTGGTCACATGATAAGCAGCAGCAGGTGGTCACATGATAAGTAGCAGGTGGTCACATGATAAGCAGCAGGTGGTCACATGATAACCAGCAGGTGGTCACATGATAACCAGCAGGTGGTCACATGATAACCAGCAGGTGGTCACATGATAAGCAGCAGCAGGTGGTCACATGATAAGCAACAGGTGGTCACATGATAACCAGCAGGTGGTCACATGATAAGCAGCAGGTGGTCACATGATAAGCAGCAGCTGGTCACATGATAAGCAGCAGGTGGTCACATGATAAGCAGCAGCTGGTGGTCACATGATAACCAGCAGGTGGTCACATGATAACCAGCAGCTGGTCACATGATAACCAGCAGGTGGTCACATGATAAGCAGCAGCAGGTGGTCACATGATAAGCAACAGGTGGTCACATGATAACCAGCAGGTGGTCACATGATAAGCAGCAGGTGGTCACATGATAAGCAGCAGCTGGTCACATGATAAGCAGCAGGTGGTCACATGATAAGCAGCAGCTGGTGGTCACATGATAACCAGCAGGTGGTCACATGATAACCAGCAGGTGGTCACATGATAACCAGCAGGTGGTCACATGATAAGCAGCAGCTGGTCACATGATAAGCAGCAGGTGGTCACATGATAAGCAGCAGCTGGTCACATGATAACCAGCAGGTGGTCACATGATAAGCAGCAGCAGGTCACATGATAAGCAGCAGGTGGTCACATGATAACCAGCAGGTGGTCACATGATAAGCAGCAGGTGGTCACATGATAAGCAGCAGAAGGTCACATGATAAGCAGCAGCAGGTGGTCACATGATAACCAGCAGGTGGTCACATGATAAGCAGCAGCAGGTCACATGATAACCAGCAGGTGGTCACATGATAAGCAGCAGGTGGTCACATGATAAGCAGCAGCAGGTCACATGATAACCAGCAGGTGGTCACATGATAACCAGCAGGTGGTCACATGATAAGCAGCAGGTGGTCACATGATAAGCAGCAGGTGGTCACATGATAAGCAGCAGCAGGTCACATGATAACCAGCAGGTGGTCACATGATAACCAGCAGGTGGTCACATGATAAGCAGCAGCTGGTCACATGATAAGCAGCAGGTGGTCACATGATAAGCAGCAGCTGGTGGTCACATGATAACCAGCAGGTGGTCACATGATAACCAGCAGGTGGTCACATGATAACCAGCAGGTGGTCACATGATAAGCAGCAGGTGGTCACATGATAAGCAGCAGGTGGTCACATGATAAGCAGCAGCTGGTCACATGATAACCAGCAGGTGGTCACATGATAAGCAGCAGCAGGTCACATGATAAGCAGCAGGTGGTCACATGATAACCAGCAGGTGGTCACATGATAAGCAGCAGGTGGTCACATGATAAGCAGCAGAAGGTCACATGATAAGCAGCAGCAGGTGGTCACATGATAAGCAGCAGCAGGTGGTCACATGATAAGTAGCAGGTGGTCACATGATAAGCAGCAGGTGGTCACATGATAACCAGCAGGTGGTCACATGATAACCAGCAGGTGGTCACATGATAACCAGCAGGTGGTCACATGATAAGCAGCAGCAGGTGGTCACATGATAAGCAACAGGTGGTCACATGATAACCAGCAGGTGGTCACATGATAAGCAGCAGGTGGTCACATAATAAGCAGCAGCAGGTGGTCACATGATAAGCAACAGGTGGTCACATGATAACCAGCAGGTGGTCACATGATAAGCAGCAGCTGGTCACATGATAAGCAGCAGGTGGTCACATGATAAGCAGCAGCTGGTCACATGATAACCAGCAGGTGGTCACATGATAAGCAGCAGCAGTTCACATGATAAGCAGCAGGTGGTCACATGATAACCAGCAGGTGGTCACATGATAAGCAGCAGGTGGTCACATGATAAGCAGCAGAAGGTCACATGATAAGCAGCAGCAGGTGGTCACATGATAACCAGCAGGTGGTCACATGATAAGCAGCAGCAGGTCACATGATAACCAGCAGGTGGTCACATGATAAGCAGCAGGTGGTCACATGATAAGCAGCAGCAGGTCACATGATAACCAGCAGGTGGTCACATGATAACCAGCAGGTGGTCACATGATAAGCAGCAGGTGGTCACATGATAAGCAGCAGGTGGTCACATGATAGGCAGCAGCAGGTCACATGATAACCAGCAGGTGGTCACATGATAACCAGCAGGTGGTCACATGATAAGCAGCAGAAGGTCACATGATAAGCAGCAGCAGGTGGTCACATGATAACCAGCAGGTGGTCACATGATAAGCAGCAGCAGGTCACATGATAACCAGCAGGTGGTCACATGATAACCAGCAGGTGGTCACATGATAAGCAGCAGGTGGTCACATGATAACCAGCAGGTGGTCACATGATAAGCAGCAGGTGGTCACATGATAAGCAGCAGGTGGTCACATGATAACCAGCAGGTGGTCACATGATAAGCAGCAGGTGGTCACATGATAAGCAGCAGGTGGTCACATGATAAGCAGCAGCAGGTGGTCACATGATAACCAGCAGGTGGTCACATGATAAGCAGCAGCAGGTCACATGATAACCAGCAGGTGGTCACATGATAAGCAGCAGGTGGTCACATGATAAGCAGCAGGTGGTCACATGATAACCAGCAGGTGGTCACATGATAAGCAGCAGGTGGTCACATGATAAGCAGCAGGTGGTCACATGATAAGCAGCAGCAGGTGGTCACATGATAACCAGCAGGTGGTCACATGATAAGCAGCAGCAGGTCACATGATAACCAGCAGGTGGTCACATGATAAGCAGCAGGTGGTCACATGATAAGCAGCAGCAGGTGGTCACATGATAACCAGCAGGTGGTCACATGATAACCAGCAGGTGGTCACATGATAAGCAGCAGGTGGTCACATGATAAGCAGCAGCAGGTGGTCACATGATAAGCAGCAGGTGGTCACATGATAACCAGCAGGTGGTCACATGATAAGCAGCAGGTGGTCACATGATAAGCAGCAGCAGGTGGTCACATGATAAGCAGCAGGTGGTCACATGATAAGCAGCAGCTGGTCACATGATAAGCAGCAGGTGGTCACATGATAAGCAGCGGCTGGTCACATGATAAGCAGCAGGTGGTCACATGATAAGCAGCAGGTGGTCACATGATGAGCAGCAGGTGGTCACATGATGAGCAGCAGGTGGTCACATGATAAGCAGCGGCTGGTCACATGATAAGCAGCAGGTGGTCACATGATAAGCAGCAGGTGGTCACATGATGAGCAGCAGGTGGTCACATGATGAGCAGCAGGTGGTCACATGATAAGCAGCGGCTGGTCACATGATAAGCAGCAGGTGGTCACATGATAAGCAGCAGGTGGTCACATGATAAGCAGCAGGTGGTCACATGATGAGCAGCAGGTGGTCACATGATGAGCAGCAGGTGGTCACATGATAAGCAGCAGCAGGTGGTCACATGATAAGCAGCTGGTGGTCACATGATAACCAGCAGGTGGTCACATGATAAGCAGCAGGTGGTCACATGATAAGCAGCAGCAGGTGGTCACATGATAAGCAGCAGGTGGTCACATGATAAGCAGCAGCTGGTCACATGATAAGCAGCAGGTGGTCACATGATAAGCAGCGGCTGGTCACATGATAAGCAGCAGGTGGTCACATGATAAGCAGCAGGTGGTCACATGATGAGCAGCAGGTGGTCACATGATGAGCAGCAGGTGGTCACATGATGAGCAGCAGGTGGTCACATGATGAGCAGCAGGTGGTCACATGATGAGCAGCAGGTGGTCACATGATAAGCAGCAGCTGGTCACATGATAAGCAGCAGGTGGTCACATGATAAGCAGCAGCTGGTCACATGATAAGCAGCAGCAGCTGGTCACATGATAAGCAGCAGCTGGTCACATGATAAGCAGCAGCAGCTGGTCACATGATAAGCAGCAGCTGGTCACATGATAAGCAGCAGCTGGTCACATGATAAGCAGCAGCTGGTCACATGATAAGCAGCAGGTGGTCACATGATAAGCAGCAGCTGGTGGTCACATGATAACCAGCAGGTGGTCACATGATAACCAGCAGGTGGTCACATGATAACCAGCAGGTGGTCACATGATAACCAGCAGGTGGTCACATGATAAGCAGCAGGTGGTCACATGATAAGTAGCAGGTGGTCACATGATAAGCAGCAGGTGGTCACATGATAACCAGCAGGTGGTCACATGATAACCAGCAGGTGGTCACATGATAACCAGCAGGTGGTCACATGATAAGCAGCAGCTGGTGGTCACATGATAACCAGCAGGTGGTCATATGATAACCAGCAGGTGGTCACATGATAAGCAGCAGGTGGTCACATGATAAGCAGCAGCTGGTCACATGATAAGCAGCAGGTGGTCACATGATAAGCAGCAGGTGGTCACATGATAAGCAGCAGCTGGTGGTCACATGATAACCAGCAGGTGGTCACATGATAACCAGCAGGTGGTCACATGATAAGCAGCAGGTGGTCACATGATAAGCAGCAGCTGGTCACATGATAACCAGCAGGTGGTCACATGATAAGCAGCAGCAGGTCACATGATAAGCAGCAGGTGGTCACATGATAAGCAGCAGAAGGTCACATGATAAGCAGCAGCAGGTGGTCACATGATAACCAGCAGGTGGTCACATGATAAGCAGCAGCAGGTCACATGATAACCAGCAGGTGGTCACATGATAAGCAGCAGGTGGTCACATGATAAGCAGCAGCAGGTGGTCACATGATAACCAGCAGGTGGTCACATGATAAGCAGCAGGTGGTCACATGATAAGCAGCAGGTGGTCACATGATAAGCAGCAGGTGGTCACATGATAAGCAACAGGTGGTCACATGATACCCAGCAGGTGGTCACATGATACCCAGCAGGTGGTCACATGATAAGCAGCAGCTGGTCACATGATAAGCAGCAGGTGGTCACATGATAACCAGCAGGTGGTCACATGATAAGCAGCAGCTGGTCACATGATAAGCAGCAGGTGGTCACATGATAAGCAGCAGCTGGTGGTCACATGATAACCAGCAGGTGGTCACATGATAACCAGCAGGTGGTCACATGATAACCAGCAGGTGGTCACATGATAAGCAGCAGGTGGTCACATGATAAGCAGCAGGTGGTCACATGATAAGCAGCAGCTGGTCACATGATAACCAGCAGGTGGTCACATGATAAGCAGCAGCAGGTCACATGATAAGCAGCAGGTGGTCACATGATAACCAGCAGGTGGTCACATGATAAGCAGCAGGTGGTCACATGATAAGCAGCAGAAGGTCACATGATAAGCAGCAGCAGGTGGTCACATGATAAGCAGCAGCAGGTGGTCACATGATAAGTAGCAGGTGGTCACATGATAAGCAGCAGGTGGTCACATGATAACCAGCAGGTGGTCACATGATAACCAGCAGGTGGTCACATGATAACCAGCAGGTGGTCACATGATAAGCAGCAGCAGGTGGTCACATGATAAGCAACAGGTGGTCACATGATAACCAGCAGGTGGTCACATGATAAGCAGCAGGTGGTCACATGATAAGCAGCAGCTGGTCACATGATAAGCAGCAGGTGGTCACATGATAAGCAGCAGCTGGTGGTCACATGATAACCAGCAGGTGGTCACATGATAACCAGCAGCTGGTCACATGATAACCAGCAGGTGGTCACATGATAAGCAGCAGCAGGTGGTCACATGATAAGCAACAGGTGGTCACATGATAACCAGCAGGTGGTCACATGATAAGCAGCAGGTGGTCACATGATAAGCAGCAGCTGGTCACATGATAAGCAGCAGGTGGTCACATGATAAGCAGCAGCTGGTGGTCACATGATAACCAGCAGGTGGTCACATGATAACCAGCAGGTGGTCACATGATAACCAGCAGGTGGTCACATGATAAGCAGCAGCTGGTCACATGATAAGCAGCAGGTGGTCACATGATAAGCAGCAGCTGGTCACATGATAACCAGCAGGTGGTCACATGATAAGCAGCAGCAGGTCACATGATAAGCAGCAGGTGGTCACATGATAACCAGCAGGTGGTCACATGATAAGCAGCAGGTGGTCACATGATAAGCAGCAGAAGGTCACATGATAAGCAGCAGCAGGTGGTCACATGATAACCAGCAGGTGGTCACATGATAAGCAGCAGCAGGTCACATGATAACCAGCAGGTGGTCACATGATAAGCAGCAGGTGGTCACATGATAAGCAGCAGCAGGTCACATGATAACCAGCAGGTGGTCACATGATAACCAGCAGGTGGTCACATGATAAGCAGCAGGTGGTCACATGATAAGCAGCAGGTGGTCACATGATAAGCAGCAGCAGGTCACATGATAACCAGCAGGTGGTCACATGATAACCAGCAGGTGGTCACATGATAAGCAGCAGAAGGTCACATGATAAGCAGCAGCAGGTGGTCACATGATAACCAGCAGGTGGTCACATGATAAGCAGCAGCAGGTCACATGATAACCAGCAGGTGGTCACATGATAACCAGCAGGTGGTCACATGATAAGCAGCAGGTGGTCACATGATAACCAGCAGGTGGTCACATGATAAGCAGCAGGTGGTCACATGATAAGCAGCAGGTGGTCACATGATAACCAGCAGGTGGTCACATGATAAGCAGCAGGTGGTCACATGATAAGCAGCAGGTGGTCACATGATAAGCAGCAGCTGGTCACATGATAAGCAGCAGGTGGTCACATGATAAGCAGCAGCAGGTCACATGATAAGCAGCAGCAGGTGGTCACATGATAAGCAGCAGCAGGTCACATGATAACCAGTAGGTGGTCACATGATAAGCAGCAGCTGGTCACATGATAAGCAGCAGCTGGTGGTCACATGATAAGCAGCAGCAGGTGGTCACATGATAACCAGCAGGTGGTCACATGATAAGCAGCAGCAGGTGGTCACATGATAAGCAGCAGGTGGTCACATGATAAGCAGCAGCGGGTCACATGATAAGCAGCAGGTGGTCACATGATAAGCAGCAGCTGGTCACATGATAAGCAGCAGCAGGTGGTCACATGATAACCAGCAGGTGGTCACATGATAAGCAGCAGGTGGTCACATGATAAGCAGCAGGTGGTCACATGATAAGCAGCAGCAGGTGGTCACATGATAACCAGCAGGTGGTCACATGATAAGCAGCAGCAGGTCACATGATAACCAGCAGGTGGTCACATGATAAGCAGCAGGTGGTCACATGATAAGCAGCAGGTGGTCACATGATGAGCAGCAGGTGGTCACATGATAAGCAGCAGCTGGTCACATGATAAGCAGCAGGTGGTCACATGATAAGCAGCAGCTGGTCACATGATAAGCAGCAGCAGCTGGTCACATGATAAGCAGCAGCTGGTCACATGATAAGCAGCAGCAGCTGGTCACATGATAAGCAGCAGCTGGTCACATGATAAGCAGCAGCAGGTGGTCACACTCATCCATCTAACTGTAACTGAGTTTCACTTCACCTGCTGTCAGATAGTCTGAATATCTGATTTCATCAGTGTTCAGTCCTCATATCATCAGAAACAGTTCTGCTCACATCTCATATTCAGCTTGTAGCTGCAGAACGTTTTTATCTTTATTTCACTGTTATCAGTTTTCTGTGTGTGTGTGTGTGTGTGTGTGTGTGTGTTTCTGTCTTTTCCACACATTAACGTGGTTTTGTGTCAGTGAGCTTTGCAGCTTCATGGACTGATTATCAGATTGTTTCTCCCACAGCAGCAGATCAGCTGATCCAGCTGATCATGTGACTATTTATTATGAGTTTGTAACAATATTTGAGATATTTCTTCATCCAGAACAGAGTTAGTTACACTTTTACACACAGTCCTCTTACTGTGGAACAAGCTTATTATTATTGATCACATATATGTAGCAGAGGTCTGCAGTGATGCTGATAGATCAGCTCCTCATACATGTAGTGTGTAGCATGTAGTGACCTCTGACCTCCTGCTGCAGGTCAGTTCATGTTTATGTTGACGTCCGACAAACCATCGACTTTAACACCACAGATCACTTTAACCACGACCGCCATCGTCCACTGATGGTAACCATGTGGTTTTTACTGTAACCATGACGATGACGGTTCTCAAATGTTAAAGAAGTGATTTCAACTCAAATCATCATTTTTCTTCAAATAACTGTGACTGAACTGACAGTAATAATCTGTCTGTCTTTTATTAGTTTCATGTTGGTTCAAACATGTCGACATGTTGCTGTCAGCATGTTTCCATCTGTCATCATCACATTTTTACACAAAAGTCAAATTTGACACTGAGCTGATAAAATGCATCGTCGCCCGACAACAGAAACACGGTCTGCTTCTGACAGTTTCAGCTGATCTGCTGTCAGTTTTCAAACTGCTGCTGCTTTTCAGGCCAAATAAAGAAATCAGGAAATGGGACAAAAAGTCTTTTTATTGGTCTGAGTTGAGAAATGAAGAAAAGCAGAAGTGGTGGCCACTCCTCATCCAGACATCATGAAGAGTTCATCTGTGTGTCTGCTGCTCGGTGAGTCCGACACATTCACTCATTCACTCATTCACTCGTCCATCTCAGGTACGATGGTCTGTGCTCACATCAACCTGCAGCTGAATACACACCTGTCTGAGCTCATTATGGCCACTTCATGTCAGCTTTGAAAGTGCAGGAAGTTGAAGCGCTGACTGAAACACTTCAGACCTTTAACCTCTCAGCTGTTTGTTTCACTCTCAGTTCATGTTCAACACGTTAATATTCATCATGTTGGAATCAGATTTAAACAACAAAAACTGGGTTTAAATATGTGACTGACGTAGATACAATCGACCTCTTTAATGATTAATATGCTTTAAACAACATTACTAATGACGTTTTAAATGAGACATTAAATGAGCTCAAACGCTGGTTAGTTGGTTTGAATCAACAAAAAGGTTTATTGTGTTTTTCTGAAGGTGTCAAAGATTTGAACATATTGAAGCTGTGAATATTTAACAGAAGTGAAGTGACGCTTCAGTGTTGAACCACAGAGCTGCTGCTCTCCTTTTTCATCTGTTCCTTCCTTAAATGGGACGTTTCTATAGTCAGAAACGTCTGGGTTGATGAAATCTGATGAAAGACTTTTACACTCGCAGACAGCTGAGACACAATCAGACGTCAGTGTGAAACCACTGACTGTTTGTGGAAATAATATGAGCTTCAGAGTCGATGATGTGTCAGTTTGTGCTGAAAACATCAGTTAGTGCAGAGCTTCAAACAGAAGTCCTGTTTCTGCTGTCGCTGTTAAACCTGCCAGCTTCACGGAGAATGTACCAAACAGCCCAGTTTAATTAAAACAGACATGAAGTGAACAAAGCAAAGTTCATCATGAAACTTTATCAGCAGGAACAAACTGACAGCGACACACTGAAGACAGTTTTAGTTGGAGGGAGACGATGAAACAAACATAACACATAATGTCGTAACTGTTGATCAGTGATGGAGGAAGTTTTCACTTCCTTCACTGCAGTAAAAATACTGTATTACATGTAAGAGTACTGCATCGGAAATGTCACTTACTGTAAGTAAAAGTACACAAGTATAATCAACTGGGGACCATAGCAACCACTTAACAACCAGCTGGACGTGCAAACCGGTCCGACAACGAGTCAATAATCAAACAGTCACACGTTAGAGACCCATCATCTCTCCTGTTTGTAGCGGTGACGTTCTTCACTTCAGATATCTGGTGTCTCTTTGGCTGCTGACCTCTGACCTGTAGTGACCTCTGACCTTTATGAACCCTGTCCTCCTGCTGCAGGTGCGTCTGTGCTGCTGCTGTCTGGACCGACTGTTTCTGCAGGTGAGTTCATGTTTAAGTCCGACAAAACATCGACTTTAACACCACAGATCACTTTAACGGCGACCATCGTCCACTGATGGTAACCACGTGCTTTTTACTGTAACCATGACGATGACGTCCCAAACGTTAAAAAAGAAGTCATTTCAACCCAAACTATCATCTTTCTCCAAATAACTGTGTCTGTGTCTCAACCTGACTGAACTGACAGTAATAATCTGTCTGTCTGTCCTTCAGTCTCTCTGAGAGTCTCTCCAAACCTTCAGCAGTTCTTCAGAGGCTCTAAAGTAAATCTGAGCTGTGATGAAGACGGACAGACGGTGAAGAGAACAGCAGGAGGACAGACTAAACAGTGCGGTGGAGGTCAACAAGACTTTGGGAGGATTGAAGGTTCCTTCTGTGTCATCTCAGATCTCCTTCCCTCAGATTCTGGAGATTACTGGTGTGAAAACAGTTCTGGACAGAGCAGCGAACAGATTAACATCATAGTTACTGGTATATATGACTGTGTCTGTCGCTGTAACTCTGTCTCTATATCACTCTGTCTGTCGCTGTAACTCTGTCTCTATATCACTCTGTCTGTCGCTGTAACTCTGTCTCTATATCACTCTGTCTGTCGCTGTAACTCTGTCTCTATATCACTCTGTCTGTCGCTGTAACTCTGTCTCTATATCACTCTGTTGCTGTAACTCTGTCTCTATATCACTCTGTCTGTTGCTGTAACTCTGTCTCTATATCACTCTGTCTGTCGCTGTAACTCTGTCTCTATATCACTCTGTCTGTCACTGTAACTCTGTCTCTATATCACTCTGTTGCTGTAACTCTGTCTCTATATCACTCTGTCGCTGTAACTCTATCTCTATATCACTCTGTCTGTCTGTCGCTGTAACTCTGTCTCTATATCACTCTGTCTGTCTGTCGCTGTAACTCTGTCTCTATATCACTCTGTCTGTCGCTGTAACTCTGTCTCTATATCACTCTGTCTGTCGCTGTAACTCTGTCTCTATGTCACTCTGTCTGTCGCTGTAACTCTGTCTCTATATCACTCTGTCTGTCTGTCGCTGTAACTCTGTCTCTATATCACTCTGTCTGTCGCTGTAACTCTGTCTCTATATCATTCTGTCTGTCGCTGTAACTCTGTCTCTATATCACTCTGTCTGTTGCTGTAACTCTGCCTCTATATCACTCTGTCTGTTGCTGTAACTCTGTCTCTATATCACTGTGTCTGTCTGTTGCTGTAACTCTGTCTCTATATCACTGTGTCTGTCTGTTGCTGTAACTCTGTCTCTATATCACTCTGTCTGTCTGTTGCTGTAACTCTGTCTCTATATCACTCTGTCTGTCGCTGTAACTGTGATTCTATATCACTCTGTCTGTCGCTGTAACTCTGTCTCTATATCACTCTGTCTGTCGCTGTAACTCTGATTCTATATCACTCTGTCTGTCGCTGTAACTCTGATTCTATATCACTCTGTCTGTCGCTGTAACTCTGTCTCTATATCACTCTGTCTGTCGCTGTAACTCTGTCTCTATATCACTCTGTCTGTCGCTGTAACTCTGTCTCTATGTCACTCTGTCTGTCGCTGTAACTCTGTCTCTATATCACTCTGTCTGTCTGTCGCTGTAACTCTGTCTCTATATCACTCTGTTGCTGTAACTCTGTCTCTATATCACTCTGTCTGTCTGTTGCTGTAACTCTGTCTCTATATCACTCTGTCTGTCTGTTGCTGTAACTCTGTCTCTATATCACTCTGTCTGTCTGTTGCTGTAACTCTGTCTCTATATCACTCTGTCTGTCGCTGTAACTCTGTCTCTATATCACTCTGTCTGTCGCTGTAACTCTGTCTCTATGTCACTCTGTCTGTCGCTGTAACTCTGTCTCTATATCACTCTGTCTGTCTGTCGCTGTAACTCTGTCTCTATATCACTCTGTTGCTGTAACTCTGTCTCTATATCACTCTGTCTGTCTGTTGCTGTAACTCTGTCTCTATATCACTCTGTCTGTCGCTGTAACTCTGATTCTATATCACTCTGTCTGTCGCTGTAACTCTGATTCTATATCACTCTGTCTGTCGCTGTAACTCTGTCTCTATATCACTCTGTCTGTCACTGTAACTCTGTCTCTATATCACTCTGTCTGTCGCTGTAACTCTGCCTCTATATCACTCTGTTGCTGTAACTCTGTCTCTATATCACTCTGTCTGTCTGTTGCTGTAACTCTGTCTCTATATCACTCTGTCTGTCTGTTGCTGTAACTCTGTCTCTATATCACTCTGTCTGTCGCTGTAACTCTGTCTCTATATCACTCTGTCTGTCGCTGTAACTCTGTCTCTATATCACTCTGTCTGTCGCTGTAACTCTGTCTCTATATCACTCTGTCTGTCGCTGTAACTCTGTCTCTATGTCACTCTGTCTGTCGCTGTAACTCTGTCTCTATATCACTCTGTCTGTCGCTGTAACTCTGTCTCTATATCACTCTGTTTGTCTGTCGCTGTAACTCTGTCTCTATA